>JADKLZ010019686.1:4543528-4555342 GCA_021533235.1 Biomphalaria straminea | reverse complement strand
TTTTTTTTGTCTGAGACTCAAAACTCCACGTTGCCTTACTCATTAGAGACACACACACATATTCACACACACACACACACTCATTCCTCCATTTGTAGACTCACCCCTAACCTTCCTAAACACAGACCAATCAAAATCATACACACCAAGCCATAACACAATATAGGAAGGCGTAATCGAACACTCCCAAATTGAAAATATAAAACACTATCAGCTTTACACAGTATATTGTGACCAGGGGAAATATTGCATTCCTCATTTATCCTCGGACTCCAAGACACGCCTTATTATAGTTGATTTATAAGACTAAATTGATAATATGTGCATACTCTATTTATTCTCTAGAGTAGGGGTCCTCAACCTGTTGGTCGCAACCCCCTTGGGGGTCGATTGACGATTTGCCAGGGGTCGACTAAGACAATCGAAAATACGGTTTGTTATTGTGTATTCTTCTATTGCTGTATGTGTGTGTGTTTGGAGGGAAGGGGGTCGCAGTAGAGTGGGGAACTGTAAAAGGGGACCATCGTGTATTTTTGGTTGAGAACCGCTGCTCTAGAGAGAAGCTAAAATAATTTTTGTTGAATATATTTTGGTTTTAGAAGTTTGTTTCTGTGGCCAACTGCTTTTATGACCATAAGCCTTTTGGTAATTGTTTAAACGTACTTTTTGTCTATCTGGGTGACATCGTGTACACGTTATTTCTCCAGCTTTCCATTCAAGTTCAAACTTGTCACAATTATTTCATGTTGATGACAAAAAAAGGAATTCATAAAAAAAGAAAACACATTCGGATGTGTGGCCGAAAAGCTTAGTACGCTTGAACTTGGCGTGACTACCTATCAAGGGGCCTCGAGGTTAGACCCCCGACTCGAGGAGAGTTGGGTTTATTGAGCGCCTAAAGGCAGCTCGGAAAACCTTCTAGATACCCCCTCCCCCCGCTGGTCCACAAATGATACTGTACTATAGCGCACTGAGCGTGCTATAAGCATCAACGTTGCGCTATACAAAAGCTATTACAGAGACAATAACAACAATTAGGCGTAATTATTAATGTCGTTTAATAAAGAAATATACTAAGTTAGAGGAGATTTTATGTCGAGAATTAATTGGAGGCGCGGTGGCTGAGCGGTAAAGCGCTAAACTTTCGAACCGTAGTCCGGGGTTAAATCCTGGTGAAGACTGGGATTTTTAATTTCGGATCTTCGGGCGCCTCTGAGTTCATCCAGCTCTAATGGGTACCTGACATTAGTTGGGAAAAGTAAAGGCGGTTGGTCGTTGTGCTGGCCACATGACACCCTCGTTAAACGTTGGCCACAGAATCAGATGACCTTTACATCATCTGCCCTATAGACCACAAGGTCTGAAAGGGGAACTTTAATTACTTTTTTTAGAGAATTAATTCGTTGGCTAAAATTTTGAGCTCTAGATGTTTTAGACTTTAAAATCTTTTTCTAAACGTATTTATATAGGCCTAGCTCAGTGGCTAATGTGTCGACCTTCCATCATGGAAGCTGAGACCCGAAGTACGAATTGTTCTAAAAATAGCTTTAAAAAGAAACCTTATCCCCCCTCCCCCTTCCAAATGGACTGGTCCACACTAAGCATGCTATATATATACATGTATACTTGTATAAAAACAATTCATAAAAAGATTTCCAATCGAACACATTTATTATTTTTAGTTTAAAGTTTAAATCTGTTTGGTGTTTCTGTAGCTAGTGTTTTTTTCTACAGGGTAGGGTAGCTAGCTCTACGCCCAACCCTCCTCCTTTCTCAGACGGGCTTGGGACCGTCACATGGAGGAGTAACTACTTTATGGAGCAGAGACCTGGAGAACCACCGTCACCACCGTCAAAAAAATCCAGGTATTCATCAACACCTGCCTGAGGAAGATTCTTATGATCCGCTGGCCAGACAAGATCTCGAATGAGGAACTGTGACAAAGAACAAAACAGCAGCCCATTGAAAAAGATATCCTTCAGAGACGCTGGAGATGGATAGGTCACACCCTGCGCAAGCCAGCATCCAACATACAAGGCAACCCCTTAGGAAATAGGAATAGAGGCGCCGCGATCTGGAAACAGAAGCCAAGCAGATGGGCAAGACATGGGGACAGTTGGAGAGACTCGCCCAGAACCGAGATGCCTGGAGAAAGCTGGTTGGTGGTCTATGACCCAGTAGGGACCACAGGCAGAGATGAAGATGAGATGAAAGTCTAAATCTATTACAAATTAATGTCATAGTAGATAGATAGATAGATAGATAGATAAATAGATAGATAGATAGATAGATAGATAGATAGATAGATAGATAGATAAATCCAATAAAAAAATACTCAGAAAGACATATAGATAAATGCACATTGCTTATTCCATTTGCTAGGATAAATTCATACAAGAGCACTCTCTCTACCGCTATTAAAGCATGGAACAGGCTGCTTGAATCATCTTGGAAAACCAATGACTTACTAGAGTAAGAGGTCTAACATCACCGACTAGATTTAACCATGCATAGGATTCTTTTTCCTTCGTAAAGAACGCATGTAATCGATAAGATACAAATCTTATAAAATGGTCAAATCATGTACAAGCTAGGTAAAACATATGATATTTCTTCACTACAATGTACAACTCTGAGACCTAGATGTACTAAAAGGTTCAACGTCTCACTCTAGACGCCATGACATTTACTGAAAAAAAAAGAAAAAAGGTCTAGTTGTAGAGATTCCGCCTTGTATTTTTGTGGGCGGTGTCTTTGTTCTCAGAGTTATTGTTATTGCGAGGTCATTTCCGTCCCCTTGTTTCCACTGCAGATGAGACAAGAGGAGGTAACTCAACAAGCGAAGAATGGCATGTCTGTGTTGGAACAGAGCTCATCAAGGGAAGCAATCAGTGAAACAGTAGAAACAAATACAATTGAAAAAAATGACAATGGTTTTGGTAGTACAGGGAAGGAGAGACACCAGAAGAATGGGAGCTAATAGAAAACAGTGACAGTAATACAAAGAAGAGAGGAAGAGTGATAGAATATAGGAGAGGAATCATTATATCACAGATAGATATAAAAAAAAAAGAATTAATACTCCTTTAAAAAAAATGCGTGATTTATCACATAATACATTAAAAAAAAAAAAAAAAATTAACGAACGCAAAATCAATCCCCGAAGTGGTCCGCCTAGACCAGGGGTCTCAAACACGCGGCCCGCGGGCTGCATGTGGCCCGCGAAACTATTTTGTACGGCCCGCGGTCACGTCCGCGAATTATAAAATAATTACATAAAATTTACAATGACCACATGTAAGTCGTGAAATGATTTACAACTGCACAACATGCGCGACGTGTTTCAAGAACTGGAAGCTTGTAATGACATGTGTGGGCTACCGTGGGGAAAAAAAATTCAATGGCTATGGACGATGCTCCAGCAATGAGAAGGTTGGTGTTTTTGGACTAATGGGTAGAGAAACGGAATCAGCTCAGCTTGGCAGGACCTTTTGAAGCCATACACTGCACCAAGAAGCACTCTATGGCAAAAGTCTACAAATGAAGAACGTGATGGATGTTGTCGTGAAGACGGTGAACTTCATACGTGCACGGAGTCTCAATCACAGACAGTTTGTGTCATTTCTAGATTTAGAAACGGAATACGGTGAGTTGCTGTGTGATACGGAAGTCAGATGGTTGAGTTGTAGAAAAGTGCGCAGATTTTTTTAACTGAAACGGGAAATAGCATTGTTCATGGCAATGAAAGACAGAGACATACCTCAGCTCAGTGACCCAATGTTTTTGTCGGTTCTTGCTTTTCTTACTGACATCTCGCAAAATCTCAATGCACTCAATTTACAACTACAAGGCACAAAGCAGCTGATTACCGTGATGTTTGACAGCATCAAATTATTCAGATGCAAAAGGTCTAAAATATCATGATGTCGGATTTTCTAGTTAACGAGATGTTAACGGGACGGACGGATAAGCTTACGGAAAGACCACACAAAACTAATAGCGGCTAATCCCCTGTCGTGAGCCGCTAAAAATGTTATATTAACTGCCATTGTATCAATTAGTTTGGATCAGTCATGTAATTAAATCTAATAGGCCTATATAAAAGAAAAACAAAGGCGTATGTATGTCCTCGTATAGAAATCAAAACCGTTTCACCGATCTTAACAAAACTTGACAGAAATGTTCCTTGGGTACTAACTTAGACCTGTGTGTATGAATTGTAGCCCTAAAACAAACTTAAAACCCTAAAAAAATAAAGTTGCCCAATTCTATTAAAGCTATACTATTTTATGGATCTAGGCTTTGTTTACAAATGTTGACATGAGAAAAGATCGAAAGGATTTAGATCTAGATCTAATTTTAAGAATACACTTTGCACTTATAGATTTTTACTTTGACGCATGAAAATACAAAATATAGTCTAATGATTTAATTATTTAACAAAATTAACCTTCGAATTTGTGTTTCAAAAGGATTTTTACATAAATTCGTTCTTTGTATCTGCGAATATAAAAATCCCGTTGAACATACTTTCATTAGACATTACCGAAAGGTTACACATCTCTCTATTCCTAGATCTAGGATTCTAGGTCTAGGTCTAAAACTACAGATGATAGAACTTCTCTTCGCAAAGATAGTTTTAAGTTTTAACACATGAACATACTAATTATAGTCCATTCATTTCATATTTTAATCAAATTAACATTCAAATTTGTTTTCTAAAGCATTTTTACATGATTGCAACTATTATCCTAATATCCCGTAAATTAAGGTCAATTAGCTATTTTTAGCTCCATTCATAATTTTTTTAACGTGAATTCACGCATTCGCTTTACTTACAACATTATTATTTTCTTTAATTGTTTCTAATGCACTATATCACTGACTACATCAGCAATACGCAAGTTAAGACCCGCGGGCAGCGGGTAATATCTGTCTAGTGTGTAATAAATCTAGACAAAATAATTAAAAAAGTAAAAAAGACGAAACGACCTGAATTCGAACTCATGGTCTGAAGCCTCCTCAGGCTAACACGGTAACCACTTTGCTAGTGGAGAGCTTATGAACATGGAAGATTGTAAAGTTATCTAATGTTTGTATAGTCTCGTTCTATTGTTCATGTTTGTGTTCACTAAGACTCAGGCTACGATCTATAAAGGGAATTAATTCAAATACCATCACATATGTCAAGTATGATTTCCTTCCTTTGTTCAAAATACCGCACAATATAAATAATTGTCAATAGTTGATTAACTAATTGGTTATTTATTTACATTAATTCTTGTGTTGTCAGGTTAAAGAAATAATTGTGCAGATTAAATTTGATCCGAGATTGGGTGTGGGCGAAATAACTTGTACAAACGTCTTCTTGTTATATCTTATATCTATATAAGAAAGAGAGAGAGAGGGGGGGGAGAATATACAGTAAATACAATAAAAGTAGAAAAAATGTCACAATAACGAGAAAGAAAGAGAGTACACGAGAGACAGGGAGAGAGAGAGAGAGAGACAGAGAGAGAGAGACAGGGAGAGAGAGAGAGAGAAGTAAATGGAATTCTATTCGAGAAAAAGTTGCAAAGAACTAATCGATACATACAAAACAAACATAAACTGATTTAGGCTCCCAAAGAATATAGACAGAAAAAATAAAAAAGGAGCATCCAGTAACAACGTCTATATCGTTGATGTCTTCGAGTTAGAAATGTTTTCGGTGACCCGGAAGTCTTATAGACATCTCTCCACGTTGAGTCGTTGACCCTAGTGTACTAGTTGTTTCTGTATTTGTTTTTGGTTCTGAGGCTTCACAATAATCTTTCTTGTCACATCTATATTTAGATATAATTTTTGTTTTTAAAACTATGCAATGCTATTCTTAAATTTTATAGTGTTAGCATAACTAAATGGCCAAAATAAAAAAAAAGCTTGTCAGGACTTGAAGAGAATCAGGTCATCAACTAGTTAGACAATAAGGGCATCAGGTCTTCTTTTTTTTAAATATACCAGAGCATTTGAAACAACACGACTAGCAGTACGTCCACAAGATGGAGTTCCAATATTAAATCAAGGACGTAACAAGACGTCTACTAGAATAATATTTGGACGTCTAAATACAAGAAAATTATCAAAGAGTTTTCAATTGAGACATTCTGCTGTTCTAAGCAACCACGTTTATTCAAAAAGAACATCTAGGAAATGATATCCATTGTACAGACTTCATCGATCGAACGTTTGTTGCCAACTCTCATTCTATGTTCGGATCGTCAGTCAGAACAATTAAGCGAAGGATAAACCGACCTTATAAAAGCATTTAAAAGACTACATATTTTTATTACTTGGGTGCTTTTTAGCGATAGAAGGGGTGAATGGGTCTATTGAGTGACCTAGCTGTCGATCGGCCTAGCGATGGAGTGACCTAGTGGTCGATTGCTCAAGCGGTGGAGTGACCTAGTGATCGATTGGTCAAGCGGTGGAGGGACCTAGTGGTCGATTGGTCAAGCGGTGAAGTGACCTATTGATCGATTGGTCAAGCGGTGGAGTTACCTAGCTGTCGATCGGCCTAGCAATGGAGTGACCTAGTGGTTGATTGGTCAAGCGGTGGAGGGACCTAGTGGTCGATTGTTCAAGCGTTGGAATGAACATGTTGTAGAGTGACCATATAACTGAGTCACAGATCGACCAAGCGGCCAAGTGGTGAATCGCTAAGTGGCCGAATTGGGCTGAGAGCCTCTTATAACAAAGGCCACAAGATAGAGAATTAGAACTGAAAGAGATTTATTTGGTCGAGTGTTCAACGGTCACTTGGTCGAATGCTCTTGTGGTAAGTTGTCTTGTTAAAATTAACAACTGGTCATTAGACTTAGAAAAAAAGAGAACAATTTGTTTAGCACAAAAAAGAGCATTGCATCCTTCTTGTAACTCGTTAGTCATAGAAAGCTTAGAAATTAAAGATGTCGAAGCTAGTTTTACAGGAAGGCGCTAGCAATCCACGTGATAAGAACGCCTTTATCTTAATTTGTCTTGTAAATCACACATATTAAAGATGACGAGGGAAGCTTGTGTTACACAAACACGTGGGTGGACCCTGTAGGTCAGTCATACTTTAAACAAAAATAACAGGAAACACAAACTCCTCTCTAAATCACATTAACAAGGATGACCTCAAACCAACCAATAACAGACCAGTATTATCCTAAACATTTGTCGTATCTTAAAAGTTGTCCATTTTTAATTAAGATGTCAGAATGCATTCCTTAGCAGAGCCGCCAACAAGACAGACGCGTAGGACGTAAACATCTTCTTTTTTGAAGTAACGTCTGTATTATATACAATAAGATAAAGAACCAGAGAATGGTATATGTATGTAGTTGGAAGTGGATGAAATTATTGATGGATAGACAAGAAGCAGGCCAATAGGTAGATAGTAGGTCAATATGTAGATAGTAGGTCAATATGTATATAGTAGGTCAATATGTAGATAGTAGGTCAATAGGTAGGTAGTAGGTATATAGGTAGATAGCAGGTCAATATGTAGATAGTAGGTCAATATGTAGATAGAAGGTCAATATGTAGATAGTAGGTCAATTAGTAGACAGCAGGCCAATAGGTAGATTGCAGGTCAATATGTAGATAGTAGGTCAATATGTAGATAGTAGGCAAATATGTATATAGTAGGCCAATAGGCAAATAGGTCATATGTAGATAGTAGGTCAATGTGTAGATAGTAGGCCAATATGTATATAGTAGGCCAATAGGCAGATAGGTCATATGTAGATCGTAGGTCAATAGGTAGATAGCAGGTCAATATGTAGATAGTAGGCCAATAGGTAGATAGCAGGTCAATTGGTAGATAGTGGGTCAATAGGTAGATAGCAGGTCAATATGTAGATAGCTGGTGAATATGTAGATAGTGGGCCAATATGTAGATGGTAGGCCAATAAGTAGATAGCAGCTCAATATATAGATAGTAGGTCACTAGGTAGAGAGCAGGTCAATATGTAGATAGCAGGTCAATATGTAGATAGCAGGTAAAAAGGTAGATAGCAGTACAATAGATAGGTAGGTTTTGTAGTGTAGATAAATGGATAGTTAGACTAACTGAGAAACACGGATGCCTTTAAATATAATCCTATAAAACTTTGACACGTTTTTCGTTTCTGCAGTTAAAAAAAAAGGTCAAAGCTGCTAAATTTAAAACCTAGGTGGGAAGAACTTCCTGGCCAATGTACTTCGACAGCGTCCTACCCTCGCAACAAAAACATGCCACATAGGTTCACCTGCAACCGACACTTGACAATGAGTGGGATATGGTCTTCAAACAAACACGCTTCTCCTAGTTGAGCGAAGAGGTTCTTGGGTCGTGAGCTGAATCTTGGACTAGCTGAACCCTGTGGTCCTGGCATGTATTGTACCTGTGTGTCTGATCTAAGACATCGGAGGAAACAGACGTAACCCATACCAGTCAATCTGTTTTCCAGGCTTTTCTTTTTTTGCATTTCAAATATCACTTGATAGTAGCAGCAGGGTGGTTGATAGCTTGCATTATGCCCACGTTTTACACTGATGATATGTTCCATGGATGAGGATTCTGATATTACGTGTTTTGAATCCCAATGATAAAAATAAATTGGATTACAATTAAATTTGGATATAATACAATTTGTTTATAATTTAATTTAATAATGAATAAAATTTGATTTAAAAATAATGAGCAAGAAGTTTAAATGTCTTTTTAAAAAGCTTATATCAACTCATTGTGTCTGTCTGTCTGTCTCGAATCAAGTCTAAAGTTTGCACAATTATTCATTAACATAAACATGACATGACATGAATCGATAAAAAAGGGAACGATTAAAAAACAGCCAATACAGTAATTGGTATAAAAAAAAATAAAAATAATTACCAATAATTAATTTTTTTTATACCAATAATGCACACTAATTCTTCAGTATTCACAAATATGGCTATAATTGTTGGATTTATTCCTTTTAATATTTGTTAACGCTATTTCTCCCTCACGCATTTCTCAATCAAGTTTCTATTGGAGACAAGTATTTATTGCACCAAACAAAACATAAATCAACAAACAACAGTACACAAAAAGCAAATGAATTATTAGTAATTTTTTTTTTTTATATCTAATAAGGGAAACATGTTGTACATTATTGATACATATAGTTTTAATGGCGGAGCTCCGAGCTCCGAGCTTTGGATACGTTTTTTAGCGGCCCCCGAAAGGGGAAAAGACGCTATTAGTTTTGTGTGGCCTGTCTGTCCGTCTGTCTGTCTGTCTGTCTGTCTGTCTGTCTGTCTGTCCGTCCGTCCCGTTTAGTGCTCAGAAAGTAGAAGAGAAAATGAAAATCTGACATCACGATAATATAGAGCATTCAAAGTTCTGATGCAACGGCTACTTTTTTTTTTCTAAAAGCTCAAAATCTAATTTTTAAAAATATTTTATGCAAACAGTATTTAAAGAGAAAAAACCTAATTAGTATGCAATATAAATGAAACCTACTTTAAGACAATTAATAATCTAATATACTGCACATGATTTCACATTTTTTTTTGTTCCAACATACGAGTAACATACCAGTATTTACTCGTAAAGTAATCAACTCATAAAACAAGTGTGGCAATTGCCTTGAACATCGGCTTTACAAGGCTAACGTTGAGAGATCAAAGCACGGAAGATGTATATTAGTTTTGTGTGGCCTGTCTGTCCGTCTGTCTGTCTGTCTGTCCGTCCGTTGAGAGATCAAAGCGGATCTGACAGGGATCCGACTCCGACGGGGGCCGCCTCTGAGTTTGTGTATCACACAAACTCTCTTTGTAATCTTGTTTTTCTTGTTTTTCTAATGGAATCACGACAATTATTTTTTTTAAAGTTGTATATAACATTTGAATGAAAGACACCTCGTCCTCCAAGACATTTTTGATTTGTTCAATGCAATGTAGTGCGCTACTCCTCATGTACAGGTTTTCTTTTCATGCGTGCCCCTTGAAAATTGTGTCATGACACTCCATACATTCAGAATAAGGTTTTGCAAATCAGGAACAAGTAATCGTATTTGTAATAGTATTCGTTTCGCCTACTTATTGAGCATTTCGATCTTTTTTTAAAGGCTAGTAATCGATATAGTAATTAGTTATGTAGGTTACTAATATCGATTAGGCAGCGCTTTCTCCCCCCCCCCCCCCTCATCAACTGGTCCAGATATGATCATAGCGTACTGAGAAAGCTAAAAGTATGAAATTGGGAAAAACAAAAATAATTGGTAAAAATATTTTTTAAATTTTTAAAATATTTTAAAATTTATTATAGTTAGTCTATACCTATTTCAAATTAAATTACATGACTGATCCAAACTAATTGTGAAAAAACCACACTTAATAAAACCAGTTTTTTTTTTTTCAAAGTATTTTTTCTTGTTTATGTACTTTATTCATGGGACTACACCTAAAGTTTAGCCATTTTCTTTTTATTTAATATCAGATTATGTTAGTGAAAAGAATTTTGCCCAACTTAGAGAAACAGAAATAGGAAAAAGATGGCCAGACATTTACTGGCACAGGCGAGAGAAAGTGGTTCTGTTTAAACCTCGAGGGAGTCGGATGTTTTAGAATGTGGGGAAAAAAAAAGAAACAATTTCAGTGATGATTCGAGAGAAAAAAAAAACGCCTGGCCGAGCTGGTAGAGAGTAGGTACATTTAGCAGGAGATTTAATAGTATACAAAAATCTACCAGTGGTTCCAAATCTATTAGATGACATTCTCAAATAAGGCAATAATTCATATGGACTTGTACTGACGTCTTTCAGAAAACCGTACATTTCAAATGGTCAAGTCCCTTTCAGAGCTTAGCATTTTCTGAAGCAGATGATTTAAATGTAATCTGTTTTTACTTACATTGGTTAACGAGAATGACATGTGGTCATCACAACGACACATTTCCAAAGTTAATGCCCGGAGTGTCCTCATAATATTGAAGTTCAAAATTTCTTCAGCGGATTTAAACTGTGACTCCTGATTTTGAATTCCAGCGGTTTATCACTCGGCCAGTCTATCCCTCTTATTAAATAAGTTGTTCGCTAAAAAGAAATGTCACCGCTGATAAATGTCCAGCGTTTGTAGTTGAAGATGTGCAAGTGTTGATGTAATGACATTCGTTCTCATTCCATTTTATTCAGCCAATGCCAGCCAGCCATCAGATTGATGCACATTTTGTAGTTCATTTTCTCTCCATTCCGCTATCTAACACTACAGATAGCCTTGCCAAAAGAGTTTTCGCGATAACTCTGCGGGAATGTTCTATCCTGGCGATGTAAGGAGTTAATTGCGAAATGGGGAAGAACTATATAAAAGGGTAGCGCACTTCTGCAGTAGCTTTCTCTTCAAATAAATATCACGAATAAAACACCTGCCGTCAGTCTTGAATACAGTTTACATTCTAGATTCGCATGGACATATTTCAACGCTGCTGTAGATTGTGTGATCTTCAAACATCCTATAATGTGCAAGACTTATGATGGATTGGGGAGATTAAAGTGAATTGCAGTTTTTATAGGTCAGAACACCGATAACTTCAATCAAATATATGTTCGTCATTCTCATTGGCTTCTACTTTAGATTTTGTTAATGGGAACGGAATGGCCTCCTACAATCGTCAGTAGAAATTGGCTCATCTCCTGCAGGACGAAGTGAGAGCATGGACATTGGTTTATCTCCTGTGAGTAGAAGTAAGATTCTAAACATTGGCTCATTTCCTGGATGAAGAAGTAAGAGTCTGGACATTGGCTCATTTCCTGGATGAAGAAGTAA
>JADKLZ010019686.1:4502506-4513477 GCA_021533235.1 Biomphalaria straminea | reverse complement strand
ATTCTAATAACCTATGTTGTGTCTAGTATTCTAATAACCTATGTTGACTTCTCCCTCTCTCCATCCTGTGTCACGTGGGAGGTCAGTGTGGCTCCGGGAGAGTGTCCAGGTCAAAGAGACGTTAATACCTTTCTGTTTCTTGGGTCTGCATGCTGATTTGTCTTCTCTCACAGCAGCCTAATCAGGATAGAACCGAAATAAATCATGCCTATGACGTCATTCAAACAGGTGCTGACGTCACGAGTTAGCAACTTTGTCATTTTCTTTTCACTTCACACACAAACAAATACACATGCACACACACACATACGCATGCACACACACACATACGCATGCACACACACACATATGCGTTATTTTTTTCTAAAAGTGCATTTAAAACTCATAGCGTCAATAATAGTTCCGTGTTATTTAGCCCTACGCTACTCTTAGTATATACATAGTAAGGGTTATTCACGCTTGTGTTCCTACGCCATTGATTTAGTTCCACAGCACAATTTACCCGGTGGCGGGGTAACAATTTTTAAAATACAAATTTAATTAAATAAATACATAAAAAATTAAAGCGTTTTGAGTCATAATATTTGCATTTTATTAATAATAACCAAACTGGATCACGGCCCCCTTTTAACCAGCGAGTGTGTTAGTATGCTTCTCATCCCTAGACGGAGTCTCGAACGGAGACCAACAGGAAGAGTTTTCCTGTATTCTAAACTTTAGAAATTCATTCACTATTTCATCAGGTTAGAATAGTGCATGTAGAATAAGTTGACATTACACTCGTGGAACATGTCGATACTGACGTGTGAGAGCTAATGAAGGCAATGGAATTGAAACGTAATGGACTTTATTCTCCACGTGTTCCGCAAGACTGCGTGTATCAGACCTGGTTTGTCTATACAAAGACGTCCAAAGAAATATTGTACCTCTTTCGAGAGAAATTTGGCCGTTCTTTGTACTCTTTGAAAGAAAAATTTACACCGATCTCGCGGTGGACTTTTTTTTACTTTTTTTTTTCAACCTGATTAATATTCAATAACAAATTTATAACTGTAATGCAAATAAAACAGATTTTGTGTCCATTTAAAAAGTAAAGACCATCTTTCGTGCTTTGGGTGAGGGCACAGCACAGTTTGAGAAACACTGGCTTAGAACAACATCTCACGTCCTCTGTGTCACGTGGCACTCTCTGCTTGATATTTGATGGATGTTTTCGACCCAAGTAGACCACCAATAACGAAGCGCAACAGGGCAACGTGTTTGAAGTATGGGATGACAAATAAATAAAAGAGCCCTAATGGTTCTCATTCACCAATCGTAAATAAACACATCTAGCCACGTCATAATATTGATAAAATAATGAAAAATACGTATCACGTGACAGCCACGATGGATGAAACACTTTGTATAGAAGATATAGAAAATCATGTGACTAAATGTTGTTTGTTTACGATAGGTGAATGATGTCCATTGAAACAGACGCATTTCGAAAGTAGGCGTGGAAGTCAATTTGTTTGTATGGTGACTAACAGCTTTAGAAGACATAGCAAACAAACAATACAATCGCCACTCTGTGTGTGTGTTTGTGTAAGATGTTGAGCAATTGTTTGTGATGTATTTTGTTAGATAGATAGATAGCTAGATAGATGGGTGGATTGATAGATTTATAGATAAATAGATGATAGAGAGACAGAGAGACACACAGACAGACAGACAGATAGATAGATAGATAGATAGATAGATAGATAGATAGATAGATAGATAGATAGATAGATAGACAGATAGATAGATAGATAGATAGAGTGTGTGTGTGTGAGAGAGAGAGAGAGAGAGGTTGCAGCAAGGGGACATAACTAAAATAAAGAAAAAATGAGAGGAAGGGAGTCTTCATGAAGCAGAGAGATAGAGAGAGAGAGAGAGAGAGAGAGAGAGAAAAGAGAGAGTCTTGATAGAAGGACAGAGAGATAAGCCCAGACAACACAAACAACACAGATGATGAGAACTTCTTTATTCGCGTAGGAATACAACAGTGTATGTTTATGTGAAGTTCACAAAGATGGCCTGTATTTATTATTTGAAATTATCTTTTCTTTTTTCCAAGTGTTTGCTGAAGATACATAAGGTATTTCTAACGCATCATCTTTTCCAGTGCATAAAAACAAAATCCAGCCCAAAATTAAATAAATAAAACCACATCACTTCCTGACGTGTGGAGATAATTGTATGATAACACATTAAAAAGTCAATAAATTTGAATGCTCTAATTATACCTGACGTTGTAAGGGGCGGTAAGTTCTCAGAGGCATTACGTCTAAGCCTTGTTGAATGTTTGTGTTATTTAGATAAATATATAACCTGGCGTCATTGAATGCTAGTGAAAAGAGAACATTAATTGGATTAGTTTTTCCATTCAGTAATATTTTCTTGGCTGTAAATTGAGTAATTTGTTTGAATGTAGTCATACATTTAGTTTTTAAGAAAATCTACTACTCCAAAGGTACAAGGGGTGGGGATGAAAATAATATTGAAAGTACAAATGTGAGCTATCCTCACTACCGGTATCAGCGATTTTCATTGTGCCAGAAACTTAAGCAAGATTTGAAATGAATCTCAATGTATAGACTAAATAAAAACAAATGTTTAATTTTCATTCTTTCTGTTGCAAAAACAAAAAGAAAAGGTAAACAGAAGCCTGAGCTAGGTCGTTGTGACATGTTATGATGTTAGTATCAGTTGGATGCAGGCTTCTCTTCACTTAAGTCTGTCTTAGAGTATCATTTTGTATCATTTCGTATATCATTTGTATTATTTGAATACTTTGTGTATTTGTATACTCTATATCATTGCAATCATTTGCACCCTCCATGATAGAAACATCTGTCACGCGCACATGCAGCGAATTACTTTGAACTGCATGCTGAGTAGCAGCTTTAATTAACGGTGCGACCTTTGAACTGCTGACCTCCTGACCTGACTACAAACCGAAAGGGGAGAAAACACGAAGGGCACATAACGTGATGTTGCAGAGACGAGAGAGTGGGCTAGCAATAGAGAGAGAGAGGGAGAGAAAGAGGAATGAAAAAAAGAGTATATATATTAGGATAAAATCTTAAAAGGAGAGATAGAACATAGAATCCATTATGGGATGATGCAGTGATATCCCTATATTGAAACATTAGAAATTAAGCAATAAAACTTTTAAAAAATGATTTAAAGAAGGTGACCAACAATATGAATGATGGAAATAAATGGAGCAATAGAAAGAATATAGTGAGAGTAATTGAAAGGTTGAATTCGTTTGTCTAGTCAGAAAGTTGGAAAAACGAACACACAGTAGAACTAAAAGAGTGACTAATACTGTAATGAGGCGGAGGAGTTGAAAAGAACAGAGTGAATAAAAAAAATGGAGGGAGGTGGGGGGAAAGATGGGAACCCACATCGTCCCAATTTGTCCAGCACGTGTACAGCAGGTCCAGGTGACGGCAGATCACGGAGAGATAAAAAAGAGAGACTTCTCTTTGCTGTTTTTGATGCAAATTGTGTAATTGATTGTGATTGAACGCCTCTGATTTGAACTGGGAACGCCCACGTGTGTGCGCTGAAAAGGTTTCCTCAACCTTCCAATTGTTTGGCAATACATGTTGTAGGGCAGTGACCCCTTTTTAGGTTTGAAAACGTTTTCCTTCTCCGTTAACATTTGGATTGAATAGCTAAAATAGCAAAGTAGATTTAACTATATAGTTTGGTCTCTCTCTCTCTCTCTCTCTCTGTATATATTTATTTATTTTTATATTTGTTAGCAAAACAACGGCGTCCAACGAAATTATGTTTTCACACAAACATAATTTTTATTTTGATTTCTTCATATAATCAAGTTTAAAAAAATACTATCCAGTAGTAATGGTAGCTAACCTTTGTGGGGTAAAGTGAAAGCCGATATGTCCTTTTCTTCACAATATTAAGCATTTGTGATATAATAATAATAAATAATAATTATAGCGTTGATATAGCACTACTTTCATACTTCTGCCATGCTCAGAGCGCTATGGTCCATTCTCATTTGTGGAGCGTTGGGGAGTAGGGGGTATCTGGGAGAAGGTTTTCCGTGCCGCATTTAGGCGCTCAGCAAACACAACTCTGCTCGAGTCGTGTGTTAAACCTCGAGCCCCCTTCAAAGGTAGCCAAGCCAAGCCAAGTTCAAATGTACTTAGCCTCTAGACGACGCTTCCTATAAGAACTATAGATACGCTACCTTTGAAATTGTAAGAAAGCTTCATGTTTGGCGATCAGAAACTATGAAATTGAAACAATCACTAACAAAGAGGCGTGGTGGCTGAGAGGTAAAGCGCTTGGCTTCTGAACCGGTGGTCCTGGGTTCGAATCCTGGTGAAGAGTGGGATTTTTATTTCGGGTTCCTTGTGCGCCTCTGAGTCCACCCAGCTCTAATGGGTACCTGACATTAGTTGTGGAAAAGTAAAGGCGGTTGGTCGTTGTGCTGGCCATATAACACACTCGTTAACCATAAGCCACAGAATCAGATGACTTTTACATCATCTGCCCTATAGACCACAAGGTCTGAAAGGGGAACTTTACTTTTTTTTACTTTAATCACTAACAATCTTGTCTTCCTCTATGCCAAATATACATTAAAAACACAATCGCATGCGACCACTCTCGTACAAGAGGCTCTGCCTTTCGCATGTTAGACTGTAAATATTGTGATCAGAAAAACATAACAAATACACAACTGATATTAAATGAGATTGCATCAAAAAGCTTAGATCAGTCATACAATTACATTTGTAATAGATCTAGGGCTAAAAAATAATACATCTATATAATTAGAAATACTTTAACCAATTGTTTTTGTTTAGCGCAATTTCTGTCAAGTACGATTTCTTTTCCTTGTTCAAAGGAAATAATTTATTAATTAACTAATTTGTTAATACTTTTTTTTATTGATTTTTGTTTTGTCAGGTACAAGAAATAATTTTGCAAAATTTTCGACTTGATTTGAAATTGGGTGTAAGATGGTCAAGCACTCGTCCTTATTTACCCTGACCACATATTACTTCGTTTTATGCATATTAATAGATGTACCAGTATAATTACTTTGGCTGTTTTCGTCCAGTGATGATTCTCACTCTTGGTGCGTGTAGTTACTTTGTCTGCATAGTTATTAGGGTACTTTAAATTAGTATCAATTAATGACAACAAGGTCACAACATCAATGACCACATAATACTCTTAAGCTCAAATTTTCTAACCCTAAGACCAAAACTAAAACTAAGACTAAAACCACGACTGCTTTATGTAATACAAACTAGGATACATTGATAACAAAGACAACATAACAGAAACATTGACATATTGAACAGACACAACGGAAAGAGGCCATTGAGAGACTACACACAGACATCTTGACCTTTTTCATGTTTCTTGATCAACGAGTGGCGTCGATAGAGTCTGACCGAGTAAGGAACTAAAGAGATACAGTACCGCTCGGTTTCTTGTCATGATAGAAAGAAGTCGCCCACCTTGCAACGACTTGACATAGTTATGATGGATCAGGGGGCTGTTGTCGTTCAAGTATATTTTCCGATTAAAACTAATCTATATATATATTCCTCAAAGAACTAGGTCAGACGGGCAACATGCAACAACAACAAGTAAATAGGGAAGATCCCATCGCGCACGCACCACGGTGTGCATGGACCCAATCCGCACTATTTCATTCACAAAATAGCATAGCATGCGGCGCAACGCTATTTTGTGAATGAATTTGGTGTAGCCTATATAATTCTCTTCTTGTTTTAATATTATGACAAAGTAAAATAAGTATTTTAAGATTATTGTGTCGTATGACTATTGAAACTAGAACAACAATACACAGATAGAGTCTACTCTCAGGTTTGACTTTAGAAGTACTTTAATTAATATCACAAATTACGCATATTCGTTCATCAGACATGATTACGAAAGGTACCGGTAACTAATCTCTCCAGAGGCGTCACTAGGCAGGTGCGGGGGGTGCGGTCCGCACCGGGTGACACCCAATAGGGGGTGACACCCAAGTGTAAAAAGGCACTTAAAAAAATAATTAAAAATACCAACTTTAAAATGTGACAGAAGCAAAATCATAAAGCTTAGAAATTGTTGAATAAAATTATTCTAAATGGGAAAACATCAATAGCAAGATTTTCTTCTCTGATAAATAGTGGACATGTCCGAAACGAGAAACTCGATAGAAGACTGAAGAACATTTATCAGGCTTTCAAATTAGGAACATTTTGGGAGCTGGACTTTAGCTTCAAAAAATTGACAAGGACGTCATTGCTATGATTGACGTTTAGATGGGAAAACAGACGAACATCTTGTATTATAGATTGCTTACTATTGCATTGTTTCTAGCAAAGAAAAAGTTGGTATATGGTGACGAATTGAAGAAGACTTTTCATTGAACAATGAAATTTTTATTCTTGGGATTGTGGAAATGTTATCCAAATATGAGCCAGTGCTGAAATAATAACTTATACGATCGCAAGTCAGCAATAATAAAAAAAATACTTTTCAATCTTGTACCAAAAATATATATTAAATGTTTTAGCAAACCACTTAAGGGATATACTTATCAGAGATGAGAGACATAAAAGCTGCAAGGTACTCTGGTATCTTGTATTACAGCACACCTAACATAGATCTCTGAAGATGTAAGATATATTAACAGTAGCAATGGTTATGTTGAAATGACAGAAATGTAGGATATTCCTCTTAATGTGGGCCAAATCTGGTGTATCAGTTTTGATAATTTAAAACGACTGAAAAGAGATGGGCTTAACGTATCGATATGATGAGCTCAGGGACATGGTAATGCAGCTACAATGTCAAGGATTCATGAAGAAGTGCAGACAGTAATAAATGAAGAACAGAAAAGAAACTTGAATGGATGTGTACACCGTTTACTTAAGCTATGTGGTTCAAATTCTTAATCGGAAAATATTTTCTAATTATACTTTCTTGGTTCTCTAGAAAAAAGGGTTTTCTTTCTTTGCCACTAATACTAATAGATAGGATAATATAGTTAAGAATAGCGTGTCATATGAACAACTCGCTGGTGTGCTCATGGTGTTGCTGTTAGACCCATGAAAGAACGATTTTATGAAAGTGTGACGGCGAAAATCTTCGCCGTCTATCTGAAAATACAAACACTAGAGGCGCAGCACAAATATGATTGCCAGCTGTCTGTGAATACACGCATAAATTTCATTGCTTGACTTTCTTATTGGCAGATGTGCTCAAAAAAGTAAACTAAACACAAAAGTACCTTCAAATTAAAGTGTTAATTATTTTCAAGTGGTGGCTAAGCTCGAGCACTTAAACATTTACTCTACGAAATATGTGAAACGTTAGCTCAAAATGTTATTAAGATAACTTTTCTCAAATCAAACAAGCATTTTAATGCAAAAGAAAAATACGTTTTAACAATATGAAAATATCAGGAAAGTATTCTTAAGATTTACTATTCAAATAGAGAGCAAGAAGTTAATACTGAGTGCATCAATCTCTATTATATTGGGCCTGACGTCAAGATATGTGAACAGAAATACTAAAACTAGAATACTAGAATGCAGCAAAGTTTTGAAAGACGACAACGAATATCTACCAGCCTTTGAATTAAACCTTTAACTGTTTCTTGCCAAATGCATGTTTACAAGGCGTCATGTGAAAAGAAGCTTTGCAAAACTAAATTTAACTAACAACGTTCTCTGATTAAAACATTAACTAACAACGTTCTCTCATTAAAACATCAACTAACAACGTTCTCTCATTAAAACATCAACTACCAACATTCTCTCATTAAAACATTAACTAATAACGTTCTCTCATTAAAACATCAACTAATAACGTTCTCTCATTAAAACATCAACTAACAACCTTCTCTTATTAAAACATTAACTAACAAAGTTTCTCATTAAAACATTAAATAATAACGTTCTCTCATTAAAACATCAACTAATAATGTTCTCTCATTAAAACATCAACTAACAACGTTCTATCATTCAAACATTAATTAACAACTATTTTTTTAAATCAAAACAAGCAAATCTGGCATTAAACACGAAGTCGCAAGATATATTGAGTTTAAAGTTTTTTTTATAAGTTTTCTAATTTAAAATCCGGAAAAGGAAATTTAAATATTTATTTTCTAAAGTTATTGTAAACTTTTATATGTTAAAAAAATTCTAAAACTTTTTTTTTACCTATCAATATACTTTTCATTAAGTTGCATTTTTCATTAGTTGTCCTCATGAAACTACCACTATATGTGATTATAATGTTCAAAAGTTTCCATTAAGAGCTGTTTAATGTTTACTTAGGAAAGCATGCTCAGTTGGTTTTTAATTTCTTTCTATTTAAAAAAATCGTAGATGTTAATGTATGTAATGATAAACGATAATATGTAAGAGAACAAAAAATAATCGATACTCATTTAAATTTTGTGTAGCAGCAATCAACGAACTGTATTATTGCACAAAAAACAACAACTGAACAACGAAAGTTTTTTATTTGAAGAATAAGTGGAACGCTGGGGGGGGGGGTGACACCCTCATTTTACCGCACCGGGTGACACCCACCCTAGTGACGCCTCTGAATCTCTCTATTCCTAGATCTAGATCTAAAACTCGAATTCAACTCTAAGATTATAAGAACTTCTCTTCGCAGAGATAGTTTTATGCTTTAGCACATGAACATACTAATTATAGTCCGTTTAATAAAATTAACATTCAAATTTGTTTTTCTAAAGCATTGTTAAATGAGTGCATCTATATTCTTAATATCGCGTAAATTAAGGTCAATTAGCCATTTTGTTAGCTCCATTCATAGCATTTTTCATTCATGAATTTACGCTATCGCTTTACTTATAACAAGCAAATGGGAAGATCCCATTGCGCATCATGGTGTGAATGGGAAATATATTTTCATTTACAAAATAGCATAGCATATTTTTTTTTACTTTAAAAAGATTTTAATAAGTAACTTCGTGTAACTTGAAAACACAATTGTATATATATCTACTATTGAATTATGATTTCTAAATTATGAAAAAAAAATTGCATGATCCTCAGTCTTAGAGATTAAACACAATATAAAGACATATATTCTAGACATAAAATGAAGTACAATGCACAAATATTTGTTTCATAAAACTCTCTCTTATGAATTTGTGTAGTGAATGGAAGGGAGGTTATATGCTATAAAATGGTTTAATTTAATAATTTATACACCTAAAAATTAGCACGGGTCCATAGACATAAATAAATATAGACTGGAAAAAGGAATAGGTCCAAAGAAAGTGCGGGACCCACTGTGGTCGCATATGTTGCAGTGCCTAAGGCCTGCCCTGGAAAATAGCGGCGTATGCTATGCCGCAGGTCGACTAGTGTTTAATATTCTATACATGTTTCGTGTTAGGCATCGATGGCCACTTTAAAAAATCATGTTATAAATGTAATAATTGATGAATGAATTGATAACTGCGCACATGGTTTATTAATAAAATAGCATAATAACATAAGACAAGTGGCTTCAATACAATATACTAATAAAACTTTTATAAGAAAGATAATAGAGACCATCATTACAGACATAATCAACAAAACAGCAACTAGTCACCCATGCTAATCAGACCACCACGGCTGCTCCATCCTCTATGCATTGGACCCAGCGCCGCAGACTACATTAGATTTCAGTACCGCTATTTATGTCATCTGATGCCAATCACTGTATGTCGCGCATCTGGTCTTCGCCACTGTCACTAATACCTATTCAGTTACTCTACACTTAGACTGTCTCAGACTTAATACTGCCATCAGCCATCTACCAATGGACCTCATTCGCCAATTGTAAATAAACACATTTAGCCACGTCATACTATTGATAAAATAATGAAAAATACGTATCACGTGACAGCCTTACGTATTGCGTAATTTGCATAGAACATATAGAGAAAATGTTTGTTTGTTTACGTTTGGTGAATGAGGTCCATTCAAGATAGTCACTTCTAAAACTTGGACTGACCCAGATGTCGCTGACTCGGACTGTCACTTGACTTGCTCCCAATGTCAGTATGTGTCCCTACTGCCCCAAAACATCTTCTCTATATAGGCTGAGACCCTAACCCACGCCTAAACTGACGCTACTGAATCTTCTGTGTCTGTGCCATACGGGTATCGAGTCGCCCTACCAGGTGTACATCTAAGTGTCCCACTATTCCTACCCTATGTCTAAACTCTTGAAAGTGTCAGGTAGAGGTGGGCCTTCGGCTCTTGGAACTCTAGGCCAGCAAAAGTGAACAAGAGCTCCCTCTCACCGGCTAGATTATTGCGAATGCAGAAGTCAGAATGATTTTTACACTTTACTGTGGGAAACGGTCAACGAGGGTGGTATGTGCTCACCACAGTGCCATACAATTGTTGAATTTTTTTTTTCTTGGGACAGCACTTTCGATCTCCTTCCCAGCCTCGAGACTAAAACTTCTTCATATATCGGCGACGGGCTTTCGGCATCCATTCTAGAAGCAAGATTTAATTTAACCTCTCTCTTTTTTTTTTTCGTATTCCGTTGGCCATGAATGGTGGTTTAAGTATCGACCATTGTTTACAAAGATTAAAATATATTTTAAAAGAGTATTTTCAGCTATGTAGCCTACTTCTGTAGATAGACCACTTTAATAGAGTTTATTTTCTAAGAGTTTTATGAAATTAAAATAAATGGTTAGAGTTTCAAGTAGAGTGCCGAAAAACTAATCAGTATGGCTTAGTCATAGTTGAAATGTTTACTCAAAAACTGTCAGAGTACGTAAAGGTTTGATTTAGGCCTACATAGTAACTTAAAGCTAGATCTATTGCTGTAGATTTACATGTTGATATAAAGCTAGATCTATTGCTTTAGACTTTAGATTTAAATATT
>JADKLZ010019686.1:4487287-4502496 GCA_021533235.1 Biomphalaria straminea | reverse complement strand
TTGATATAAAGCTAGATCTATTGCTGTAGATTTACATATTGATATAAGCTAGATCTATTGTTGTAGATTTAGCCTACATATTGATATAAAGGTAGATCTATTGCGGTAGATTTACATATTGATATAAAGCTAGATCTATTGCTGTGGTTTGACATAAGGACATAAAGCTAGATCTGTTGTTTTGGTATACATTTATAGAAAATAGAATAACACTATAACGTGACTTGTATGTATGTTGTTGTTTTTTAATGCAAGCCAGAATTACGGAGACATTTGAAAACTGACGATCAGCTCTCTTATTATTATTATAGCTCTCTCTTATTATGTATACACATTTTTAAGCAGCTTCAGAAGTAGTCTCAGGAGTACATGGAGCGAGTGTCATATTCTGGGCTCCTCAATTTTTAATTATGGCTGTCAGTGTTAAATTAATATCTTAGGGCCAATTTCAGGCGTGAAAACTGGAGATGCTGCCTGCATCAGGCACTTGTTGAATGTAGGTCAGATGGTCCTTATTCTATATCCGGCAGATGAATCTAGGTCAGATGGTCTTTATTCTGTATTCTGTGATCAGCCTTATGACTCACTCGAGAAAATTCCGTGGCTTTAGATCTGAAAACTGTAGAGATCTACTCGCTTTATGTTGCAGATATAGTAGACATTGTTGACCATTTTTATTATCTTGGCTCCATCTTAGCCAACGATGTTCTACTGGATAAAGACATTAACAACAGGATAGCTAAAGCAATGGGCACCATGTCACCGCTGCAGAAAAGATTGAGGGACAATACCTTGCTGACTAACAATACCAAATCGTTAGTCTGCCGGACCTGTGTGATGAACACTCTGCTGTATGGAAGTGAAACATGGTCAACTTCTCATGGCAGGTTAAAAAGCTAAATATCTTCCGATGCTTAAGGAGGATCTTTAAAATAAGGTGGCAAGATAAAATAACCAAAGAGGAAGTGCTACCAAGAGCAAGGTGCCATGACATCCGCTCTGTTATCATCAGCAGACGCTTTAGCTGGCTTTACCACGTTCATAGAATGTCAGTAGGTCGACTTCCACAATACATTCTGTATTGCGATCTAAGGCAGGAGAGTCGCTGGTTGCCCACTTTTACGGATATACGGTTGTATGCAAACGCGACATGATGCTCTTCAAAATCGACACTAGCAGCTGGGAAAAAGTGGCACTGGATAGATCCACAGAGCGAGTTTAAAGGAAGGGTCCCGAATTGCAGATGCCATACACAACACTAGTAGTAAGAAAGGTGAAAATGCAACGGCGCCATATGTCAAACCTGTAAGCGCAGCTGTGCATCAAAGAATGGTCTCTTTAGTCACACAAGAAGTTGCAAGGGGTAAGGATCGTCTCTCGAGACGTACAATGCCACAGTTCAGTACCATAATGCAAGATAGTCTCTATTTGAAGAATCTAAGCCCTCTC
The DNA here is from genome assembly GCA_021533235.1 of Biomphalaria straminea. Lineage (NCBI taxonomy): Eukaryota > Metazoa > Mollusca > Gastropoda > Planorbidae > Biomphalaria > Biomphalaria straminea. The sequence continues at coordinate 4,501,047 of JADKLZ010019686.1, read as the reverse complement.
CTATGCGGCTGGGATAAAGCTTTTCCATTTTCACTTGTAGTGACCAACGTCGTCTCAACTCGGCATGGACATAGACATTCTTTGTAAAGACTTTGTTCAGGGCCGGTCCTACAGATCGCGGGGTCCTATGCGAAACTATTAGTGCCGGGCCCAGTCTGGATAGACCAGTCAGGAAGGATGCATGGTGGGAGCTCTGCCGTGCTGAACTGGCCGTCCTAGCCCAGTTCCGAGTCGGACACTGTCCAATAGGCGCGTACTTTGGACGGTGGAAGGAGAATTACGACACACGGTGCCGCCATTGCTTCGAGGACGAAAACAAAATCGTCTTTGCATTTTATTCATTCTTTACTAAGTACAAAATTAATTTTACGAACTATTTACAGCAGATAGTAGTTTTACAACAAAAAGCCGATACACATTCAGATCTATCTTTTAGATTTGCTATTGATATTGCTTTTTAAAAAATAGATAGAGATAGATTTGGATCTATATTTATATGCCAGTGACTATTGAAGAAGTTATGTTTTTGAACTTTTTGTTTTGGTTAAAAATTTGCCTTATTATTACCTTTTTATTAAATGAATTGTAAGCTGACAATGCCTTTTGTTTTAAATCGCGAGTAGGATTGACGTTACCGTATTGAATGACACCAGGAAAGGACTATTGTCTCTGTTTTTAAGGAGATTTGCATCAGTTTTCAGAAGGTTTTAATAACTTCAGGAGATTTTCGTGACTTTTTCGTATATTTTGCAATTTCAGGAGAATTCCAGGCACCCTTTAATAATACGTTAAAATGGTTTAATTTAATAATTTAAACCTAGAATTCGCGCGTGGCCTATGAAAGTGCGAGGCCCACTCCGGCCGCGTAGATTGCAGTGGCCTAAGACCGGCACTGGCTTTGTTACCAATAAAGATGTCGAGTCTATAGACATCCTCAATACATCATATTTATCTGATCTAAGAAGGATGAAAATGACTTTTGAAGTTTTAAACAAATGGCATTTCAATTTCGCTTGTTACGATGAACTAATAGTGTTATTTAATCTATATTGTCTGTAATTCTCTTTAGACTTCAAGGGTTCTACAATTCAATCACCTGACTAGAGGAAGGGTGGGCTCTTGCTGTTCTCTCGTCCATTTTTCTTTCTTTCTCAGTTCTTTGTTAAGTTCTACCACACTTGTCTTTCCTTAGCTTTCTGTGCATTCAAAAGAAAATATATATCTATAACAAGGGTAGTAACTTTATTTCTCTTCTGTGTGGACTAAAAGAAAGAGTTACAAAACTTGTTTGTTGCTTTAATTGATTGCGCGTGTGCGAACTTGTTGCTACACGATGAGAAAAAGATGGAGGAAGCAGAAATAAAGAAATGAGGAAACAAATAGTTTGGTTAAGATTTGATTAGCAGAAACATGCAAAACAGACGAATTAAAATCTTAGATCTAAATATAAATAGATATATTGTAAAGAAGGTGGTGGGGGTAGTTTCTATCTTGTTTAATGCATTCGACGCTTTGAAAATATTCATTGACAAAGAAAAAAAGTTCAAGTTTCCAACAAGCAAAGAGAGTGCTAGGGGAGATAAGCGCTTGCTTTGTAAGCTCCAGACGGCACGCACTCGGATGTAGTGTGTGTTTTATTCAGTTTAAGTTCTTTTGTTAGAGGCAGGAATCAAGTTTTGATAAACATAAAATATATACTTTTGTTTTCATCCGAATATTTTGTAGTAAATCTAATGCAAGCACTCTACGAAAAGAAGGGGGTAATAGTAGATGATGTATTTATTTACAGCTATCAACAAATATTTAGATATGGACTTCAGCTATCAAGTCACAGGGAGCAATGTATTAAGTTATACAAGTCTTTTTTAACACTGAACAGACCACCGACACACTTCCCTGTGTCGTTGTAGGTCTTCCAAACAGTTCACTAGTATCACTCAGGACAGCGCTCAGCCCCAGATAGATCACTAGTATCACACTGGACAGCGCTCAGCCCCAGACTGTTCACTGGTATCACACAGGACAGCACGCAGCTTCAGACTGTTCACTAGTATCACGCAGGACAGCGCTCAGCCCTATACAGTTCACTAGTATCACGCAGGACAGCGCTCAGCCCCAAACAGTTCACTAGCATCACACAGGACAGCGCTCAGCTCCAAACTGTTCACTAGTGTCACACAGGACAGCGCTTAGCCCCAAACAGTTCACTAGTATCACGCAGGACAGCGCTCAGCCCCATACAGTTCACTAGTATCACGCAGGACAGCGCTCAGCCCCAAACAGTTCACTAGTATCACATAGGACAGCGCTCAGCCCCAAACTGTTCACTAGTGTCACACAGGACAGCGCTCAGCCCCAAACAGTTCACTATGTATAGTTCGTCCATCGTGGTTCGATGATGACCACTTTGTCATCCAGTGGGCTGAGGGCTTTGCACTGGGGTTTTGTGCCTCCTCATGTGGCTGATGAGACCTATGCGAGCCCGGAATGTTTGGCCGCACTCTGGGCAGGTAATTCCAGCTGGAACTAGTGTCGTTTGCCTTGCTTTCCTTCTCTGGCGTTTTTCTTTCGCAAGCGTTGTTCTTTTTTCCTCAGCAACCTGTGCGCCGGATCTCACAGCGCGGCGCCATGATACTCTGTCATGTGCCTCTGTCTCCCAGGTGCCTGGGTCAATGTTGAACTCCTTTAGAGAAGTTTTGAGGGTGTCTTTGTAGCGCTTTTTTTGACCACCTTGGGAGAGCTTACCTTCTCTTAATTGGCCATACATGAGACGTTTTGGGATGCGGTGGTCCTCCATCCTGCACACGTGTCCTGCCCATCGCAGCTGGGACTGCATCAGGATTGTGTGGATGCTTTTCAAACCCGCTCTTTGAAGGACTTCAGTATCTGGCAAACAGTTCACTAGTATCACGCAGGACAGCGCTTAGCCCCATACAGTTCACTAGTATCACATAGGGCAGCACCCAGCCCCAGACTGTTCACTAGTATCACACAGGACAGCACCCAGCCCTAGACTGTTCACTAGTATCACACAGGACAGCACCCAGTCCTAGACTGTTCACTAGTATCCCACAGGACAGCACCCAGCCCTAGACTGTTCACTAGTATCCCACAGGACAGCACCCAGCCCTAGACTGTTCAGACTTCCATAGCCTGCAGATCCCATCAGTCAGATCTACACAGTCCTTATTCAAGAATTCCCATTTCTCCTCCTACTCGTGCTGAACCACGCTCTGATGTGCACCATCAGTGTCGGCACGGGAGAGGAGTTACAATACTATGTTAGCCCCCGTCACTCTCTTACTGTTTTAAAAAGCAAAAAACAAGATGCGTCTACTGCGTAATAACTAAGATATCCTTGTAAGCGTAAGATATGTTTAGCCGTAACGCATTTTTAGTCATAATATATGATTCATTTTAAGCTATTATCTGTCATTAGATTTGATCTGACATGAGTTGTGTTGTATCTTAAGTAAAGCTAACCTGTATCAATAACCAACTTTTAAAGATGGCGTCATGTGGCCAGCACAACGAATAACCACTTTTACTCATTGGTATAAAAGGAGATTCTTCCCCGAGAATCGAACTTTTTCCCCTCAGAAGCCAAGCGGTTGACCACTCAGCTACAATCACTTTTACTGCTAATTAAAATCTTAAATTGGTTAATATGCGCGAGTAATTTCAAACAACTCGCAGTTTTCTAGGTTTAAACATGAGATCGAAATAACAGACCGACGTAGAAACATTTGTAACAGACCGACGTTTAAACATTTATAACAGACCGACGTAGAAATATTTGTAGCAGACCGACGTGGAAACATTTGTAACAGACCGACGTAGAAACATTTGTAACAGACCGACGTAGAAACATTTGTAACAGACCGACGTCGAAACATTTGTAACAGACCGACGTCGAAACATTTGTAACAGACCGACGTCGAAACATTTGTAACAGACCGACGTCGAAACATTTGTAACAGACCGACGTTGAAACGTTTGTAACAGACCGACGTCGAAACATTTGTAACAGACCGACGTCGAAACATTTGTAGATTTGAAATGAGAAGAAACATGAAAACACAATCTATTAAAAACAGACCAAAACAAGAAAAAAATATTTTTCTTATCTCGTGTGCTAGAGACGTGATGTGCTTATTTTATAGACGTCATCCGAACGCAGTGCACTGGCCGAGAGAATGTATTTGTTTAATCGCACGTTTTGGGAGTCGGAAAGAACTAGAGAGGGAGAGAGGTGTTGTTTGAAAGAGAGAGCGATAGAGTAGGGGAGGAGCGAGATAAAGAGAGAAAAATTGATTGTTTCTGTGTGAGAGAGAGAAAGAGGGAGAGAGAGAGAAAAGGAAGATAAAAATAAAATAAGGAGGACTACATTAATAGAAGAAAATCGGGGGGGAGGGAGAGAGAGAGAGGGAGAGATATGAAAAGAAAAAGAGAGAGAAAGAAAGAGGGAGAGGGGAAAAAAGTGATAGTTTGTTACAAGGGATTACATTTCAGTACATGCGCTTGTTGTCTATTCAAACGTTTCAATGCAGTAATTTAAAAAAAAAGCTGTGTTTTCCAAAGTATGTTCCATGAGGCCCGAATAGGTGTTCCACGAACTACTGGAATAATTAATGAGCAGACTAACATGTGATATGTGTATAAAAAAACAAAGTATTCGGCTAAACACTCGGAATGTGCTAAGTGTTTATGTTTGAGAGGAAACACTGTCCTCCAGTTTATATCCATGGGAAGTCGGTCAAACGTTATTTTGGTTGACACCTTTTGTTGTAGTGTTGTTATTCTTTAGTGTTACGTAGTACATACTACTTTAACGTGTTTAGTGCGCTCTGGTCGTGAGAGAGGAGGGTATCTGAGAGAGGAAGATATCTGGGAGACGAGGGTATCTTAGAGAGGAAGATATCTGGGAGACGAGGGTATCTGAGAGAGGAAGATATCTGGGAGAGGAAAGTATCTGAGAGAAAGTTTCCATGCTTTATTTAATCGCCCATCTACAGTTTGAGTGAAATATCGAAAAAGTTACAAGGGAAATAACTCCATAATTAACCACAAAAAGTATTGAGCCTTTTAACACTAAAAGTTACCTGCTCTTGGTTTGATTTGAAGATCTCAACAACGTTATTGCAAAACGTATATTAAAACCGTCTGTATAAACTTTGAACATTATTATTGTTATTTCTCCCACACCCATTCTCGAATAAGCTCTATTCGTGTAAAAATAATATCTAATAAAGGGAGATAACATAGTGTTTCACACGAATTAACAATTCTACAGAAGTTGTCCTTCCTGCTTACGAAATTTCGTTTCTCTTTAACAGCCTCTTTGTTTATAGTTGTCGCTATCACAGAAGATCAATGAGACGCTTAGTCATTAGATGTAACCTTAGTTGTTTTTTTTATATCCATAGATTCAACTTCAATTTACCAGATAATTTAGCAGAAGTATCACGCATTACCTCCCCTTAATTCCTATTAATGGAAATTGAGTAGAAGCAAACCACTCCTTGCAACCCTCCTAGCTCTACTCCTGTCTTTCCCAAGACCCTCATTTCAATTTGGTCGTAAATCTTCATCAGCCTTATTTATGCCATTCCATCAAGCTATCATAACTCTAGATCTTCCATTTCCTTCGCCTCTTCCTACACTTGATAAAAGTGTTTGACTCGAGAACATTGGACTGGATGGAGGTGTGAGACTCATTTCAGGAATGCTCTTGAATGTTATAGTCTTTAATTCTTTTTAGTTCTAGAGCTGCTCAATCTGGGCGGTTTGTTTTTAATGGCGGCTTAAGAATCACTTCACATTGTTTTCTATGTACAGAGAGAGAGAGAGAGAGAGAGAGAGCAACTTACATAGGTAGAAAGCCTTAGAAAGAAAGAAAGAAAGATATTGATAAAACTTTGCAGAAATGTTCCTTGGGTACTAACTTAGACCTAAATGTATGCATTGTAGCCCTAAAACAAACTTAAAACCCTAAAAAAAAAATAAAGTTGACCAACTCATTACAGCTATAGATCTAGGCTTTGGTTACAATGTTGACATGAGAAAGATCGAAAGGATTTAGATCTAGATCTAATTTTAAGAAATACACTTTGCACTTATTGATTTTTACTTTGACGCATGAAAATACAAAGTATAGTCTAATGATTTTATTATTTAACAAAATTAAGGTTCGAATTTGTGTTTCAAAAAGATTTTTACAAAAATTCGTTCTTTGTATATGCGAATATAAATATCCTGTTGAACATACTTTCATTAGACATTACCGAAAGGTTACACATCTCTCAATTCCTAGATCTAGGTCAATCTAGGTCTAAAACTGTAATTCAACTCCAAGATGATATAACTTCTCTTCGCAAAGATAGTTTTAAGCTTTAACACATGAGCATACTAATTATAGTCCAATCATTTCATATTTTAATCAAATTAACATTGAAATTTGTTTTCTAAAGCATTTTTACACGATTTACTATTATCTATTATAATATTATCTTATCTTATAATATTATAATACTATTATCCTAATATCGCGTAAATTAAGGTCAATAGGCCATATTTAGCTTCATTCATATTTTTTAGCGTGAATTCACGCATTCGCTTTACTTACTTACAACATTATTATTTTCTTTAATTTTTTCTAATGCACTATATCACTGACTACATCAGCAATACGCAAGTTAAGACCCGCGGACAGCGGGTAATATCTGTCTAGTATATATATATATAAGGCTTGTCTTCGAGTCCGAAGATTAGTGAGGAATACAGTATTTCCCGTGGCTGAGCAACCCCAGCTGCGACCTACATATTTTGCCACATCCAGGGCAAGCAAAACCATGGTCCGCAGGTGGTCGATTTAGATTTTCTTTTCGTCGTCTGCGTTTGTCCTCGGCAGCAGATTTTCTTTTGGTCTCAAATGTGTATCCCGCGGCCTTGTGAGTGACCTCCAGCTGTCTCGTTCCGACGCCGCGTGCAGCCAGGTGCTCTCTTCTATGTCAGCCAAGGAAAGTTGACGCCTAAGCTGGTCTTTGAAGCGTTTCCGTGGGGCGCCTCTGTTACGTCGACCACCTTTTAGCTCACCAAAAAAGACTGCCTTTGGCATACGTTCGTCTCCCATACGGGATACGTGCCCTGCCCAGCGTAGCTGTCGGACCATAAGAAGTCCCTCTATATTGTCCATACCGGCGTTCGCAAGGACATCGCTGTTTGTAATGCGGTCCTGCCATCGTATGTCCATGATGGAGCGCAAGCATCTTTGTTGAAAGCGCTCAAGAAGTTTTAGCTGTTTTTTATATAGTGTCCATGTCTCAGAGCCATATAGAAGGGTTGAGAGAACCACCGCCTGGTAGACATTAATTTTTGTAGGTAGGCGGAGCGATTTGTTCTTCCAAACTCTCGCCTGAAGGCGTCCAAAAACGCTACTGGCCCTGGCCAGACGGTTATCAACTTCCCTTGAAAGTGAGGCATCATTTGACACTATGCTACCTAGATATGCCGCCTCTTTCGGTCTATCTATAAACCTCGGGAAAACAGAAGTCATTTTCCAGAAGTCGCCCAATGAAACATACTCAGCTCCAAGGATCACAGTAAACGGACAGCCCCTTAACGTGGTAGACCACTTCACACATCTAATATATAAAAGGATAAGTAAGGCGTATGTATGTATGTATGTATGTATGAGCCGAATGGAAATCAAAACCGCTTGACCAATGTTGATAAAACTTGGCAGAAATGTTCCATGTATGTATGGTAGCCCTAAAACAAACGTAAGACCCTTAAAAAAAATAAAGTTGACCAAGTCTATTACAACTATACTATTTTATGGATCTAGGCTTTGTTTAAAATGTTGACATGAGAAAAAGATCGAAAGGATTTAGATCTAGATCTAATTTTAAGAAATACACTTTGCACTTGTAGGTTTTTACTTTGACGCATGAAAATACAAAATAGTCTAATGATTTTATTATTTAACAAAATTAAGCTTCAAATTTGTGTTTCAAAAGGCTTTTTACATAAGTTCGTTCTTTATATCAGGAAGCGTAGATATCCTTACGCACATTCGTTCATTAGACATTTCAAGAAATGTTACACATCGCTCTATTCCTAGCACAGCGAACGTGAAATGAGGTCACGTCCCTAGGTCTAAAACTCTGATAGAACTTCTCTTCGCAACGATAGTTTTATACTTTAGCACATGAACACACTTATTATAGTCCATTCATTTCATATTTTAATCAAATTAACATTGAAATTTGTTTTTCGAAAGCATTTTTCATGCGTTCGTTCGCGAAGCCGTGTTTAGATATATTCTAATAGTTTCATTCATAGCGTACATCTAATTAAAAAGGTCACGCAATGAACTCTATCCAAGCCAATATTTAACTCTAGATTACTGTATAGTTTAGATTTACATCTAGATCAATATTTAACTCAAGATCTACCTAATTCTTTAACACATGAACATACCGGTACAAAATTAAGTCTATTTATTTCTAATTTTAATCAAATATAGATCTATGTAGGCCTACAAGCAAATGTATTTATTTGAAAATATAGACTTAAGTCGATCAGCTATTTTAAAAGCTTTATTCATACTATTTTACATTTACGCATTCCTTAACTTATAACATTATTATTTCGTTTAATTGTTTACATAACACTCTCAGCTCTCAGTGATATACAGTTAAAGGCCCGCGGGCCGCGGGTAAAATATGTCTAGTAGGGCCTATATATATATATATATACACACATAGATAGATAGATAGATAGATAGATAGATAGATAGATAAGATAGATAGATAGATACAGTGCTTCTTTTGTGACGGTAGGCTACGCACCAGCACGATTACCGACACCTTTTTTCAATATGGGAAGGATATTATTTCTTTTCTTGCATTGTAACGTTTATTATTAATTTATTAGTAGTTAATTTTAAAAGTTAGGTCACTGAATACCTGCGCCTATTTTTTTTTGTACAAAAAAAAAAGCAATGGATAGATAGATAGATAGATAGATAGATAGATAGATAGATAGATAGATAGATAGATAGATAGATAGATAGTATAATTTTATTCATTTATCTATTGTTTTTCTTTTCCAGGCCATTGGATGTTTGGACTTTTACTTTGTGATTTCTTCGTGACGTCTGATGTTCTAATGTGTACGTCCAGTATTTTACACTTGTGCACTATATCCCTGGAGAGATATATTGGAATTAGATACCCTCTTTGGACTAAGAATAAGTCAAAGCGAATTGTTCTGTTGAAAATTGTGATGGTATGGACAATAGCACTGGCCATTACGAGCCCCATAACAGTTCTGGGTGTGGTCAAGTCTGAGAACATCCTCCAAGAGGGCAGATGCAACTTGACCAATGAGCCTTTTCTGATCTACGGTTCGATATTCGCTTTCTTTATCCCTCTTGCCATCATGGTCTTAATGTACGGCTTGACAGTCAATATGCTGAATAACCAGGCCAGGCTGGGATTAAGACGCGGCGCAGAAGATGGAGAGGGTCAGCCTATGATCCGCAGATCGACCAGTCGAAGAAATTGGCAGACGAGGCGTAAGTTTTACGGAAGAGAGCTTCTGAGCGTTTCGGCCGCGTACACGTCTAGCCGAAGCGAGGATTACGAATGCGGGAACGGCTTGACCTGTCCGGTTATTCACCAACGGTTCGGCACGGTGAATGGCAGCCGGAACAACACGGTTCCCCTCTGTCATCATCACGCCCATCATAGTCACCGTTATTACGAGAACAGGTTGGACCCTGCGTCGGCGGCGTCTGGGAACGCTAATTTGTTGGGGAGTAACAACAGCATCAATAACTTACACAGGGGGCGCAGCGGAAACAACAACTCCAACAGCGGAGGTAGCTGCGCCCCTGAGAGCAATAATGTCGTCCTTAACAACGCGCTGAATATCAGACGCGGGAGGTACGCTGCCCAGAATGGAAGGAGTGGTTCAGCGTACGCACCGCGCGGATCTCCCCCAGACTATCCTTACTGCAACGGACACGAAGAAGATTTGCCTTCAGAAATGATCTCCGACTCGAGAAACTGCTGCTCCTCCATTCTTTCTTCATCATCTTCTTCATCCTCGCCTTCTTCCTCGAGCCGGGAGCCCAAGCGACTCCGGGAACTAGTCCGCAAGCACCACGTGGCGGTCAAGGCCGCAAACATTTTATTAATGAAGCGTGATGACCAGCCTGTGATTCCAATGCCATCTCTAACGCCCCCCTCTTCCGCCACGTACGCTAGTGTCAGGAGGGATAACTCTGTTCGGACAGAGCAGAAGGCTTCCAAAGTTTTGGGAGTTGTCTTTATGATCTTTGTTATCTGCTGGGCGCCGTTTTTCACAGTCAACATCTTGACGCCGCTATGCACGAGCTGCAACTTCGAGTCCACGTTGGTGACGGCCTTCGTGTGGCTAGGCTACGTCTCCTCTACCCTAAACCCTATCATCTACACCATCTTCAACAACATCTTCCGCATAACTTTCATCAAACTGCTGTGCTGCAGGTACCGGCTGCTGCATCGAGCTAGGCGTACCAGCAACCTTCCGGGTCTCAGAAATGGCATGATGGGCTGCAACACATTTGGCGCCACCCCTGTCAGCATTAACGTACCCTCTACGACTCCTACTGCAACAATGATTGAAGAATCGAACTGCTAAACTTTTTTGTTTTATACTTGGTACTTAGGATATTGCATATAGGAATTAATATCTAACATAATGTTAAAGTTGAACTATCAAAACTGTTTTTTGTTTTAAAACTAACATTGATGGCTTAAATTCTTACAAGGTCCAAAAGATTTACAGAACTGGTTAAGATATCCAAAGGGCCCACTTGTCATAATAAATGTTGTATGGATGAACCGAGTCTTTCCTATACAGTATGTATGGAAATCTTTTTTTTTTTGGTATCGTTTCAAAAAAAACAACAATTTTTTATTTGTTTAGAAGGAGGTAATAAAGGTTTTGAGTGCCGCGGTGGCTAAGGGTAAAGCGTTTGGCTTCCAATCCGATGGGACTTGGATTTGAATCTAGTTGAAGGCTAAGATTTTGAATTTCGCGATTCTTAGGACGTCCTGAGTCCACCCAGCTCTAACAGATACCTGATGTTAATTGGGAAAAATAAAGTAGGTCGTTGTGCTGGCCACATAACACCTTCGTCAACCATCGGCCACAGAAACAGACGACTTTTACATTATCTGCTCCATAGATCGCAAGGTGTGAAAAAGGTTACTGAAATTTAACTTAGCTTTAAGGGTTAGGCTTATATGTATATATAGATAGATAAATGAAATCACATGGGCGTTGCCATGATTTTTTTTCGGATGGGTTTTGGGGGGGGGGTTGATTCCACCCACCTCCACCATATATATAATTTGTGTGTATGTAATTAATCTTTTTTACAATCTGACCCTTCATTGCTTCGGAAGACGCTTAGTGTACTCTAGGATACGTTCTTCCTGGAGTGGAAAGACTGTAGACACCCCACCTCTTCACAGCCAGGGGGTCTCGGGAAGCGCTGAGAGCGCCGCCGCCAAACACTATTTCCGATATTTAAAACAAAAACAAAAAAAAAAACAACGCATATTCTGAGTTATCTACAGTGCATTATCCTGATATTTAAAAAAATTAGTTCAAAAACTGAATCTGCTATTCACTGCATTTTGTTAATGGAGCCCAGCGACTGGTAGAAATTTGTAACCCTTTTCGGCTACTCTTATGGAGTTTGGTGGCTGTAGTTTGTTTTCGATTTTATATCGAAAATGAAAGTTTTATCATCAAAACAATCTGGAAGGGGGGGGGGGGTAAACTAAAAAATCATTTTAAAAAAAACAAACAAACTCAAAACCCCTTAGCTACGCTCATAGAATTTGGTGTCTGTAGCTTGCTTTAGAATAATATTGAAGAGAAGGTTTGAAACCTCAAAGCTATCTGTAGAGAGGGTAAAACTCAAAACCATCTGGAGGGAGTTCCAACTTAAAGCTCTTTGGAAGGGGTGGCTTAATACTAGGCAACGCTGATAGAATTGTGTAGTTTGATTTAATTTTATATTGAAGATGTGGTTTTTAGCTGCAAACCCCGATGAAAGGGGTTTTGAGCTCAAAATCCACTCGATTTTTTTTTTTTTACTTAATCCCTTTGGAGTAGGTTTTTAAACAAAAAAGCCCTCTAGACTACCCTCATAGTATCTGGTGACTGTTGTATGATTTAGTCTTTTAAACCTCAAAACCCATTGGAGGGGGATTTAAACTGAAACCCCCTTATCTTTGGTGCGCTGAGGTAAGTGATGGTTTAACATTAAAATCTTACCTAAAATAAACAAAATCAAAAGAAAAAATCAGGCATAATTTTCGACCCCTCCCCGGCTACGCCCATGTGAAATCAGATATCTTTTTCCGTTAAATACGCTTACGTTTGTGTCGATTCAAGAGTATAATACAACACATTTACCATTATGTCACTCGGGGATTGAAACCAACAACATTTAGGGATAGAGAAGAAAGGGAGAGAGGCCACTTGATGGAGAGTGCTAGGATAGTGACTAAATGAGAGAGGCATGTGGACAGAGATTAAGATGTGGAGAAAGAGAGAATGTGGTGTAGAGAGTCCAAGTGAAAAGAAATAAATCCTCTTTTTTTTATATTTGCGTGGGGGCTATGCGTTAAAGCGCTTGGCTTTCGAATCAAGGTGTATTCGGTTCGAATCTCGTTGAAGACTGGGATTTTCAAGGCGCCCAAAAGTTCACCCAACATGACATGGCATTAGTTAGGGAAAGTTAAGGCGGTTGGTAAGTGTGCTGGCCACATGACACTTTCGTTGACCGTCAGCCAAAGAAACTGATGACCTTTACATCATCTACTCTATAGAGCGCAGGGTCCTAGAGGGGAAAGAGTTTCTGGTTTATGCTTGTGAACATATACCGATGCCAGTGCATAAAATTAAAATGTTGTATGAAAGATTCGTGGTCCTAAACTCTTATGCAGTTACTTGTCTACCATCATAGATGTATTGTATTTTTTAAAATATATTTAAGACAGGATATTTACTCCAATCCTTAAATTCTCCAAAAGCAAACGGGCAAGGAAGGCGACCGAAATAAGGTCATGTTTAGAAACAAAAAATCATAAAGAAAATCGTTACTCCAGATAATACGAATTAGAAAAACAATATTTTTAAAACAGAAAGAGAGTGGGGAAGGAAGATAATTTCATCTCAAACTTCTCACTCATATACTCTTGAGAATACAAAGCTTGGGAAAATATGCATGCAAATCTGTCCGATCTGTTTCAATTAAACATGCAACTTATTCTTAATTTCTTCTGTCATATGATTTCCATCTCACCAAAAGGCATACACAAAGAGAGTGTGAGAAAGAATAATATGTTAACATTTTAAAGACCGTCTCTTGTTCTTATATCTGTTTATAATGAACTTATACTGGTGATACTATATTGTGATGGTAACTACATAATTTTCTAGTACATTACAATTGTAATAGACCCATCTCAATCGTTTCATATTGTTACATGTATATTCTATGATGATGGCTTGAACAATGTATCTATTTATCTCTATCATCATCTGGCTTGATCTATTTATTATTATTTAATAAAATCAATGTCACTGTTCCATAGTTTTTTTTTTCCTTCAACTTTAAGTGATGTCCCATTACATGTCCAGTGTGGTGTAGTTAGGGTTTACATAACTGATTCAGTAGTTTACACTAAGAG
>JADKLZ010019686.1:4476985-4487277 GCA_021533235.1 Biomphalaria straminea | reverse complement strand
GGTGTAGTTAGGGTTTACATAACTGATTCAGTAGTTTACACTAAGAGATGTCCCATTACATGCCCAGTACGGTGTAGTTAGGGTTTACATAACAGATTCAGTAGTCTGGAGACAGCCTGAAGCTATCATCCAATCTTTAGTGTGAACCAGTGGAAGTAGGGGGGTGTCTGGGAAAAGGTTTTCCCTGTAGCCTTTAGGTGCTCAGAAAACACAACCCTACTCGATTTGGCTTTTGAACTCAAGTCCCCTTGATAGGTAGTCAAATGGTTTAACCCTCTAAACCAATTCCAAAAATAATGTAGGCTCAAAGCAATAAACACCATAACAGTCATAGAGAACAAAAGTTAAAATGGCAAACTAATTTAAATTCATTTTGAAAAGTATTCTTAACGTTCTTCTAGAAAGAAAGAACCTCGCGGGGAGCAAGTTCCAAACCTTTGGTTCGTGCACTGAAAAAAAATCCTGCAAACTCTATGTTTTGAGAAAAAAAAATAGGCTCAACTAGTGCACTAATTTGATGGAACCCAGGACTGAGTGACCTACAGAATCATAAGATAACCAGCTTCACGGAATGTCCAGTTCAATTATAAAGAGATTATTTAGCTCCAAAAACTTTCTTAAACTTTAAATATTTGGGGAAGTGTGGACGAAAGGTTAAGTGAGCTTGAACTTGGCTTGCCTTGGCTACCTATAGGGGGGCTCAATGTTCGACACCCGACTCTGGCAGAGTGTGTTTACTGAGCGCCTAAAGGCAGCACGGAAAACCAACTCCTAGATACCCCCACTGGTCCACAAATGAGCTTGGACCAAAGCGCTCTGAGCATGCTATAAGCATGAAAGTAGCGCTATATAAAAGCTATAATAATATTTCAGTCAAAAAGGTTTTTCAATGTTTTACAATTTTATAAACAATTTATTTTGTGTTGACATTATAAATATAATCACTACAATAAATCAGAGATCTGTAACATTATTTCATGAACATTTGTTTTTCAATACAAGTCAAGAAAGAATAAATAATAATTAATTTAAAATTTGCTGTGTGGAAAATGCATCACTTCCATCAGCTCAACAATTCTAAGGATAAACTATGATATAAGTTCACAAACAAACCTTGTTTCTTTTATAGATGCCACTTTGTGCAACAAAGGTATAATAGCTTTATTTCATACCATACCAGGTTGTTGTTTTTTTGACTAGATGAAAGGGGTACTTTGACAAATCCTTAATTTAGAAAAGGCAAAAATTGAGATTTATGGATGTGTACTGTAGAGTGTGCATTTCAAACACTTATCAAAGTGAAAATATAATACTTATTTATCCTTTATAACAAAATAACATTCTCATTAACTTACCATCATACAAATAATTAGTCACCATTATATTTCAAATTATAAAAAAGGCTCTATTTCAAACACCCCCTTAATTAAAAAACAAATCTATAGAAATGTTTGTTCTTATGAGAATTGTAACAAAATGATCAAACTTCCAAAAAACAAAATAAAGAGCTCAAAATTTACTAGCTGACTTCAAGCTTATGACATATATAAAGTTACTTCACTTTCAACATTTCAAGGAACAGCTATATATAGTTTTAGATTAAAATAGTATCAAATTATGTTCGAAGGATTTTTTTTTTTTACACTAGCAACATTGTTACAATTTTTTAAAAATAAACAATTTCTTTAAAACTTTAATCCATCAAAGAGTGTTTCTAATTTATTTAAAATATCAAATCTGACAATAGGAGCATTTAAAGTGCAAAAGAAACCCAGGCAAAAATAAAAAGGAAGCCTCCATAGGGTGTCACTTTTCGGATGGCCATATTGTTAGTCATTGCATGATAGTAGCAGCTACCACAGAAGAGCACAATACCAGCAGTCATTAGAGAACCAGTCTGTGGAGTGGAAGAGGAAACATTCATTCAAAGTTTTCTACCAATGAGGGGAATCAACACAAAGTTGTTTAGTGCACTTTTAATTTGACTAGCTTCAATAATATAAAAAAAAAATATATATCTATTAAATGTATACAAATACATAAAAAGGTCATTACAGAGCTTCTCAATGCTAATGATTGTACCCTAGCTTACAATGAACATGATCTCCAGCTCACGATCAACAAATCTGCATATGCTTCCACCTCTTTTGGTTTATCTATAAACCTCGAGAAAACAGAAATCTTGTTCCAGAAATCACCCGATATAACCTACTCAGCCCCAAAGATTACCGCAAATGGACACACCATAACTTGGCAGACCACATATCTAAGAAGCATAGTATCAAATGATGCATTACTTTCAAGGGAAAATCAGGGCAGAAAAATTTGCTCCACCTGTCTAGAAATATTAATGTCTACCAAGCAGTGGTTCTCTCAAGCCTTTAATATGGATCTGAGACATGGGTACTATACAGAAAACAACTAAGATTTCTTAAATACTTTCTCCAAAGATGCTTGCGCTCCATCATGGACATACTGTGGCAATACCACACTACAAACAGTGATGTCCTTGCAAATGCCAGTATGGACAGTATAGAGGGACTTCTTATGGTTTGACAGTTATGGTGGGCAGAGCACATATCCCATATGGGGGGGGGACATTTGCCTAAAGAAGTCTTTCTCACTTAATATTAATATATTAATATAAAAATTTGAAACAAAGGATCAAGTATGTGTGACCTTTAACATTGACCTTTGAAATTTACCTTACTTAGGCATTTACTTTTACTTCATAATGGAGACATTTTTTTATACACATTCTTGAGACTTGCACAAGAAAAAAAAAGTTTATAGAAGAAGAAAAAACTTTATAAATAAAAATAAATAATGTGGATACTGGATAGTGGATAATAGAGGCTTCTAATTTATAACTTAAGACTACATGATTTATAAAAATAAACCAAAGGATCAAAGACTACATTCTCTATTTATTAAAGATTACATAAGTTTTGTCGTTTCTTTTCAAACTCTCAATCATCTTCAAGCTGAAACTTAAAAGGTAGCAGACTATTCCTAAAACTTTCTTCTCTGCAGAGTAAGACAATGAACTGCAATTATATACTTGTTACATGTTTGGATCTTCAAGCTACAGGACAAGAGACAATTCAATGTTAGATAAATGTACAGATGCAGCACTAAGTTTGTACACATTATCATGCCTAACAAGCCAGACCTAGGATACTCTAAGGTAATTTCAAATTAAAGAAAATGTATACAATTTGTCTTACTTGATGTGTACCTAGATCTTCAGTTATGACAATATATTTTCGCACATCTTTAGCTCTCCCTTAAACTCACAAATGAAACTAATAAATGAATTAAAAATCCAAGAAAAAAATTCCAATCAAATGTAAAAATATATGTATGTGTAATGTCATCACCAAAGATTTTTCTCTCCATCAGAAGTGACATCCCTTAACTATTTTAATTGCTTCTTGTAATTAAGATGGAACCCATTTGATTTTTAAAAATATGTTACTGAAACTTATAGTACTAGGACAAAAGGAGTTGTCAGTAGGCAGGATTCCATCTTGGGACCATCTAGATGACAGACCAAAGTACATACCACGTAACCAGGCAATCTTGTTTATTTTCATCTACGCTAATTCATTCCATTGGGAATGATGCCAAAATGCTCTTTTTTTTTTTTTTACATCAAATTACTATTGAGAACCAAAAACTGGCCAGAATTGCACAGACAAAGGCATAACCAAAATCAGACTGAAGCGCTCACTGGTCATGGCCATTCTTATATGCTTGCGAGCCTTGGACGCTGACTGCAGAGCTAGAGAGGAGGATCCTATCAATGGAATTTAGATGCTTCAGAAAGATCCTAGATTTCACATACAAAGACCACATCACCAATAATAAGATTAGAAGCAGGATTATTAATATGATTAGACCACACGATGACCTGCTAGCTACTGTGAAAAAACTATGGCCATATCACAAGGGCCTCAGTGCTCACAAAGACCTTCCTTTAGGTATCAGTACCAGACAGAAAAAGTGATGGAAAGACAACATAAAGAATGGATGGGCCTGTCTTTGAAAGAGATTCTATCCAAGGCAACAGAGAGAGAGGAATGGAGAAAAAGTCATTAGATCTTGCCTGGTGCCCTGATGGTCCAACAGACTAAGGGATACGTGAGATGATTATTATTATAATGAGGTCCAAAGTTCAAATGCAGATTAATTCTTTGTTTTTGCTGTTGACACTAATTCTAATTTTTATTTTATTTATGAAATTTCTAAAAAATTCAACAACTCATTAATAACATTTAAAGAAAGTCCACTGTCAATCTTCATTACATCAGTTTTATATTAAACACTAATGTTCAGTTTAGCTCTATAAAGATAAAGCACTAATACAATTGAAATCAGAGCTATGACTTGTGAACAAAACATTTTAATAAACAAGAATCCCAAAATAACAATGTTCACAACATTCTGATTCTTCTTCTTCTTCGTTCTCATTGTTATGTTGGGTTCAGATCACTACACCAATATCTGAGATGAACTGCGCAGTGGTTTCCAAGTCAGGGAGCTCTCCATATAGTTTTCTTTCTATTGGGGTGTTTTGCGGCCAGTGTCTTAGACGGGCCTCTTGGTACAGAGCGCAGTCTTGGAGGACATGGTCGGCATTCTCTGATGACACTCCACATGGGCAGATATCACTGGTTCCAATTTTGAGCTTCCGGTACATGTGTTGTCGCATTCTGTTGTGTCCGGTCCTGAGTCGAAAGATTACACGTTGATCTTGTCGGGATAGCTTATAGTAAGCATCAGCTTTCTTGTGATTTGGATGTGAGCTTGTCCATTTCTCATTTATTTTATTTATAATTAATTTCTTCATTTCTTCCAGGTAGAGTGCAGAGTTAATTTGTGAGCCACTTCTTCCTTCCTTAGTGAGTGTGTCAGCCTTCTCGTTTCCCTCTAGTTGAATATGAGCTGGCACCCACTGAACAACGGTCTTTCTGCTGTTGTTGTTGAGATTTGTCAGTGCTGCTCTGAGGTTTTCAACACAAGAGAAACCAGAGTTCTGCAAGCCTTGGAGGGTTGTCTTCGCATCGGTTAGTAGGACAATCTGACTGTGTGGGGAACTTGGATGATTTGCTAGCATGGTAGCAGCTAGTGTTAGTGCTTCCCTTTCTTCTCTGTGGCTGTCAGAGAGCTCACCAGTTGCAATGGATTTTTCTAGTTTTTCTCCATCTGGCCATTCAATGAGAATTCCAGTCCTCCATTTGTGGTGGCTTTATGGGATGATCCATCGGTGTAAACTCTGATCCACAGATCGCTAGGATAATTGGTTTGAAGAAAACAGTTCACTATTTCCTTGAGCTCTGTTGATCTGTAGTCAGATTTTCTTTTTATGTTTTCAATATGGTCCCTTATAGTAGGAAGAGGGCTTTTGTCCCAGGGTGGAGATTCATTATGGTGTATCGAGGATTTTAGAGTTACTTTTTCGAGTTGGTGTTTCTTTTTTAGGTTAACATTCTGATAAAACAATACTTACCAGAACTGGCTTCCTGGCAAAAGGAACTGCTAACAAAGCAAGAGTGTGGATAAAGTGATATTTACTTGCAATCTCAAAAGTCTGAAAAAATTGTTATACAGTAATAGAAATTAATATATAAATAAATAAATATGCATCAACTTAAAGATATGTATACATAGTTTTTAATGTTTCAATATTGTTCTATTCAAACCTTTTTTAGTCACTTATAGCACTAAACTAAATATTATATATGAATTAAATGTTAGTCAAAATCATTGCAGTACGCAACAATTAATATTCAGTTCTTTTAGTGTTTGTTTTCTTTTTTTTTAATTACTTATATATTATTATTAAAAAGTGCATTGGCATTTCACTAATACATTGCTTTAATTCTTCCTGCCTAGCTTGACAACTGATAAATATTATATAGCTCAAACATACAATGACAATACTTTTAAAAAATCACTATGTCATTACATAGAGGCAGTTAAAACATACCCCCTAACCTCCACTATGGTACCTCAAACAGTATATAGATGAACATTAAAGTTTAAGCTAACATAAGTAAAACAAACTAGAGCTAAAAGTAGCCATTACTTAAGGAGTTATAAAGTTAAAAAACATTTTTACATGAATACAAAAATCTCTATAAATAAAACCACTTGCCTCTTTTAATCTTTGATCTATTTCTTTCTGTCGAAAAACTGGCAAAGAAAAAAAAAATAATATGAAAACTAAAAATAAGACACCTTGAGATAATACAATATACACTTGGCCAACTGAATAAAACAAATGAACCCTCATTTAATAATACATACCATTTTGTCTGTACTTTATATACTTTAAAAATTAAACAACCATATTTATTCCACCCCTATGCCTATGTGGTAATCTAATTCAGCTGTTTATCTTATTAACATGAATACTTATTCAATCATGTGTCCTCCTCTTTAGGAACTTTGTCTACCGTTCCTCTATTTCTTAATCTACCATTCAGCTCAATACTTAACACCTAAGGAATTCTAGAAAGAATGGCATTTCTAAAGGTAATAAGAACTTTAACAGACAAAGAATCATTCTAGAATGTCCTTATAAAAGGGAAGGTATTCATTATCCTGTCTTTGGTAATTACAATCTAACAGGCTCACCAATAAAGAGTATAACCAGATAAGCAAGGAAAGCTGAGAAAAATAAAAGTAAATGTTTAGTAAATAAATTTTTAAAATGTCAAAATGCCAAACCCTTATAGATAGAAGATCTATTGTTATGTTATGGGTTAGAGAGTATTAGTTTAATTAGTTAAATATATTTTGTGTATAGTTTTAGCGACAGTAAAAGGAGGAAATGTTATGTTATGGGTTAGAGAGTATTAGTTTAATTAGTTAAATATATTTTGTGTATAGTTTTAGCGACAGTAAAAGTAGTGACGTAGAGAGACAGACATGGCGGGTCTTCTATATTAGAACTAGGAGTTAATAGATTAAGGAATATGTTATAGTACGACATAGACTGTGCCCTTTTGATGATTAAACCTTGTGAAAAGTTATCAAGTGGATTTCTTTAGTTATTCATAGTTTTAGTCTGTTGCTGTGTGTTTAATGAACTCGCGGTTTAAATAGTAGCTACATTGAGAGTCAAGTACCAAGCAGAACAGCACAACACCAGAACACTATCAAAGTAAACAAATTATAAATATGAAGAGAATATTAACAATATGTTACTATCCTATAAATTAATTGTTGGTCAACCAAATGCCATCATTGATGTGATCAATTGATCTGGTGAACCAATTGTCATTCGAAATAAAATGTCTTTAAACAAATGGTCAAGGAATCCAGTCCTCCTGCAGGAGCTCCAGGTTAGCTTTTAATACACATGTGTCATATTTGAAGAAAAGTCTGAAGTCATCTAGAGAAGAACTAGTTTCTAAACTTTAATAAATGTATAAAATAAAATTCCTGAAATTTAACATATTAATTTAGTAGACTGCTCATAAATCTAGACTACAGTTTTATACAGGAGTGGCATAGCTAGGAATTTGCCATCATTTGGGGGCCCCTCTCAAGTGGAGGCCTGGGGGGACTTTCAACTTCTCTCCCTCCCTCCCCCACCCTAGCTATGCCTCTGGTTATAATTGGAGTAGGCAATAGGACATCGTCCAGTATGATTATGGAAATGGTATCATTTTGTCCCTAAAATAGTCTGATCTAGTTAAGCTTTTGTCTAAAACTATATCTATTAATATCTAATTTGGTGTCTGACAATAAAATTAAAAGGTCTCCATTCTAACTTTATAAAGTGGAATCATATCTTTAATATTATATATATAATATATATAATATATATATATTTATACACTAATGAATTCAAATGGCTCTAGATTTATTTATTTAATATTTGACAATAAATATTATATATATGTGTGCATGTTTTTGGTGTAATCTATGAGGAAAGTAGGGCTGTTGTTTTAGTTGTATAGGCTGAAGAATTTCTGATGAAGCCATGAGGTGATCTGACATAATTCAATAAATATTGTTGTGAAAGTTAAAGAAGAGGAAGACTAGTAAGACTTGTGTTTCTATATATAATATATTATACATCTACTTTTTAAATTAAAGTAGAATCTATGTAAATTTATATGTACAAATATTTTTCAGTTCTGTTTTTAAAAGAAGCTTGCTGTTTATTTCTGCAGGATGGCAGTTTGCCTGGTATGAACCTGGGACCATCAAGAAAACAGAAAGTTAGTTGTGTGCATACTGCACGACCAGGCAGCTTTTGAATAGCATTAATATTAAAACTACTGATATAATATGCCGAAATGCTAAATTAATAATGATATACTTTTTATACATCTTCCCAGCTTTTAATTGGCTATATCTATATATCATTTTTAAATTTAAATTTTAAAGTAATTAATAAAGAAACAGTGATTCCCTCAATTTATTCAAATTTTCGAAAGTTTATATTCAAGTTCTTAGTAACCTTATACTACAAAATAGTTAAATCTGGTTGGAAATCATTGTTGTTTTTCTTTTTTAAACATTGAAGTCTAGATAGATTTACTACTAGGTTTTTAATACAATTTTTTATTTATTTTCATCACACTGGACTTGGCACTACCGACATCAAGGTCATTCAAAAAAAAAAAAAAAAAAAAAAAGAACAAAATAGGGATCAAATTGGCCCTCAAATTTAAGCTAGATGGTTAGTACTTAGTCCTTAGAGTATACTAGTAGAGTAATTTTGAGTTAGTATTAGAGTCTAGTAAAAAATGGTAAAACTTCCGATATATATTTTTTTTTTAATTTAATTTATTTAAGACTAGGTCACAAGTGACACAAGATAGATCTAAATGTATACACACAACTTTTTACATAAGAACTAGATCTAGTTCTAGATCTATATACCGTGTGAGCCATAGGCACCCAGTGCTACTGCAATAGCACCTGAAATGCCAGCTATGCGAATAAAAAGCCGAGCTGAGCGAGGTATGACAAACATTTGAATCTCTCGTACGATAGCCTCTTGTACTTCGTCCTTTCGACGTGGTAAAATGCGAATTAAACCGCTGAAAGTGCTGTTCAAGCCGCCAGCTATACCGTTCAAAATATCAGCCATACGCAAATTAAATGTTTGTTTCTATGTGTCAAACGTTCAAGAGTTCTGGCGTTACAAGTTTGTGGGTTTATCAAAATGTAAATATTGTAATGGTCCTAACAATAGCACGGTGACTGATTTAGACCTACATCAAACTTTCTCAGAGTAGTTTCCCTTCGAGTAAGAAAAAATGTTTGGCAATACAAATAGATGAATCGCAATTTTAGTTTTAAATATAAATAAAAAGTGAGTGAAAATGATAGGTCTATTGATATAGTGCAAGTCTTAGGGTCTTACACTTGGCTAGAGTTTAAGGAATTCAATTTTATTTACAACAGAGCAGTAAACACAATATGGGAAAAGAGGCTTTAGACATTGCCAGAGACAGATCTTTGTGGAGACAGCCAGCTGTCCCCCCTCCCCACGAGTTTCTAATAAAAGTGTTTTATTTTTTTCGTAATTTTTAGCAGCTCCCGAAAGGGAAAAAGACGCTATTAGTTTTGTGTGGCCTGTCTGTCCGTTCGTCTGTCGGTCTGTCCGTCCGTCCGTCCCGTTTAGATCTCAGAAAGTAGAAGAGAAAATGAAAATCGGACATCGCTATATTTTAGGTCATTCAAAGTTCTGATGCAACGGCTATTTTTTTCTTTTCTAAAGGCTCAAAATCTCATTTTCAAAAATATTTTATGCAAGCAGTTTTTTAAAGAGAAAAAACTAATTAGTATGCATTATAAATCAGACCTAATTTAAGACAATTAATAATGTTATAAATTGCATTTGATTTCACGTTAATTTGTTCCACATTGTAATTTTTACCATCAAACTAACCAATTCAAAAAGAGGCCCAAGGATGCCTATGATGATAAACCTAGTGCTGGTCAAGTTTGGACAGTTTTATGAACTATTTTAACGTGAACAGTTGTATAAACTGTAAACGTTTTATTGGCAATGTAATCTCTTCAATACTGAAGAAAAAAAGAGGATTCGAATTAGCGAATTAGCCTTCACAAAACAATTCAGTCGGTCCAGATTCATATATAGATTCACATCTAATTTTACATTCACTTTCACCTATCATTTCTTATCTTATCTTATATAATACAGACGTTACTTTAAAAAAGAAGATGATTACGTCCTACGCGTCGTGCATTCAGCCATGCATATTTACCAGTGACTTAAATTCTGCCAAGTCACTGGTTTT
>JADKLZ010019686.1:4406809-4476585 GCA_021533235.1 Biomphalaria straminea | reverse complement strand
GATACTGGTCTGTAGTTTCCTGGGTCAGATTTTTCTCCTTTTTTAAACAGAGGTGTGACATTAGCTTCTTTCCAGTCCCTTGGTACTCTGCCCTGGTTAAGAGATGCTTTGATCTGATGGACCGCTGGGGCACTACATAAGATCTGTCAACCTTCTATCTACATTACCTGTCATTTGTCTTTAATATATTTCATTCGGAGGTTCTTTCTAAAAATATTGAACCTGCTTGGGTGGACCACTTCGGGGGCCGATTTTAAGTTTGTGTTTCCACACAAACTGTCTTTGTAACCTTGTTTTGTATCCTTTCTGTTATGTGACCCTCGACACAGTGTGTGAAATAAAAATGGTCCGCTGGGTGAATATGGTTTTACATCACTTTACCTAATTAATAATAATAATAATATATACGTTTATGCATAGGGTTAGGGTTTACTAGGCGTTAGGGTTTGGAAAAAATCGCACTCCCCCACTCCAAAGTTCTGGATCCGCTAGTGTGCCAGGGTGTAACACTAGATGCCGTAAACTGCTTAAATGTCGCCAGTTTCTAATTTTTTCCTCAGTACTGACTCGAAGCCTTTTCCCTGATGGCAACAGAGGTTTGAATTCAAAGTTTTACCTTTTCCTAGGTGGGTAGCCAACAACTGCTTACGAGCCCATCTGGCTTACTGGATTAGGCGCCAGTTACTCACATTTGCCATTTCTCCTGTTAGTGAAAACTGT
The DNA here is from genome assembly GCA_021533235.1 of Biomphalaria straminea. Classification (NCBI taxonomy): domain Eukaryota; kingdom Metazoa; phylum Mollusca; class Gastropoda; family Planorbidae; genus Biomphalaria; species Biomphalaria straminea. The sequence goes on along the minus strand of JADKLZ010019686.1, from coordinate 4,475,865 downwards.
TCATCCGTTCTAAATATCTGAGGTACACGTGAAGGTTAAGGGGTAGTGAAGTGTTTGTATCCATTACCACATCGGGCAATGACAAACTTGCGGAAATATATATATAATTATATATAAAAATAAAAAAAAAATAAAAATTCCGTTAATTAATATATGTATATTTTAATGCATAACAATAGATAAAAAAAACAACATGTACAATAAATTGGAATACAATCCTGTAAATGATGTACAAAAATAGAAATACAGATATATTAGCAATACTGCTGTATACAATATTTACATAATTATTTAACATTATTTATAAACTTTTATAGGAAACAGTTTCTTTACAAGCGAGAAATATAGACATTGCCTAATAATTAATCTGTTGCATTAATTAATTTTTAAGCTAGGGTTTACAATCTTTTGAAACACTAGAATAGAGAAAAATAAAAGAAAGCGATATTGTAAAAAGTGTGGGCGATGTAATGGAGCATTAAAGAATGAAAAAGTAAGAAATTATATAAACTAGTTGACCGGCGGCATAGATACGCCGCTATTTTTCAGGGCAGGCCTTAGGCACTGCAACATATGCGACCGCAGTGGGTCCCGCACTTTTTTTTGGACCCGTGCTAATTTTTAGGTGTATAAATTATTAAATTAAACCATTTTATAACACATAACAGATTTCCCGCGGCCTTCTGATTTACCAGGAGCCCCTGGAAATCTCCTGAAATGTTTTTAAATATTGGCCTACGAAAAAGTCCTGGAAATCTCCGAAAATTATTAAAATCTTTTGTAAAGTAAAAGTAACGTAAAACAAATATCCGGAAATATATATATAGATAAATATCCGGAAATGGAAGTGAGATTAAAAGGAGCAAGCCAGTGAAATTATTATTTTAACGTAATTTGTGGCAAAGTGTTTAATCGCATCCTGTTAAACCGAATGAAAGATGCTGTAGACCCACATCTTCGTGACCAACAAGCCGGCTTTCGAAAGGAGAGATCATGCACAGATCAGATAGCAACACTGCGCATAATTTTGGAACAGTCTATGGAATGGAACTCCCCTCTCTACGTCAGTTTTATAGATTATGAAAAGGCATTTGACAGTGTGGACAGACAGACCCTCTGGAGACTGTTAAGACACTATGGAGTGCCTGAAAAAAATTACTAACATCATCAAGAAGTCATATGAAGGGATGACTTGCAGAGTAGTGCATGGCAGACAACTGACAGAGGCATTTGAAATCCAAACAGGAGTGAGACAAGGCTGTTTACTCTCTCCCTTCTTATTCCTACTAGCCATAGATTGGGTCATGAAGACAGCAACAGACCAGAAGCACAACGGTATACAGTGGACACTGTGGAAACAGATGATCTCGACTTTGCAGATGACTTAGCTCTTCTTTCTCACACACAGCAGCAGATGCAGGAAAAGATAAGTATTGTTGCAGACAATTCCGCTAGAATAGGTCTTACCATAAACAGAGGAAAGAGCAAGGTGTTCAAAATAAAGGCATCAAACACTACACCCATTATAGTCCAAGGTAAGGTGCTGGAAGAGGTGAAAAGCTTCACCTATCTAGGCAGCATTATAGATCACCATGGCGGAACAGATGCAGATGTCAAAACCCGCATTGGTAAAGCTCGAGCAGCCTTCCATCAGCTGAAGAACACCTGGGGATCTAGGGAATTAAGCACCACCACCAATATAAGGCTTTTTAACACCATTGTTAAGCCGATACTACTTTATGGAGCAGAGACCTGGAGAACCACCGTCACCACCATCAAAAAAATCCAGGTATTCATCAACACCTGCCTGAGGAAGATTCTTATGATCCGCTGGCCAGACAAGATCTCGAATGAGGAACTGTGGCAAAGAACAAAACAGCAGCCCATTGAAATAGATATCCTTCAGAGACGCTGGAGATGGATAGGTCACACCCTGCGCAAGCCGGCATCCAACATAACAAGGCAAGCCCTAACCTGGAACCCCCAAGGAAAGAGGAATAGAGGACGGCCCAGGAACACATGGCGCCGCGATCTGGAAACAGAAGACAAGCAGATGGGCAAGACATGGGGACAGTTGGAGAGACTCGCCCAGAACCGAGATGCATGGAGAAAGCTGGTTGGTGGTCTATGCCCCAGTAGGGACCACAGGCTGAGATGAGATGAATTTGTGATATTAATTAAATTACTTCTTAAGTCAAACCTGAGAGTAGACTCTATCTGTGTATTGTCGTTCTAGTTTCAAGAGTCTTACGACACAATATAATTTGTAAATACTTACTTAATATTATGACAAATTTAGTGCCTTTGGAATTATATACACTACTTTCATTCACAGTTTTGTAATATCAATTGAGAATTTAATATCAGTTGAAGAATTTTGCATAACTATTATATACAATGGAAATACTACAACGGAGGGTTTGATTTTCGTGAAATGAATCAGTGAACTAGTGGATAAGTAAACACGAGGATAAGTTAGCAAGTGAATAAGTAAACATGAAGATAAATGAACAAGTGGATAAGTAAACAAGTGAACGAATGGATTAGTGAACCATGTTCACTCAAAATAAAAATACAATACAAATAAAAATAATCTTTCTTTTATATTTAGAAACACTTTAAAAACACTTCTCGGGTCCCTTAAGTCTCTGTAGTTCACAGGAGAGTATTCAACTGTTTGGATGACTAGGTTTTTTTTACCCCCTTTTAACCTATTCTAGCTCATTTGTACCCTACGTCAACACAGTTCGGAATGAGTTTTCTGTAGAAACTTGACCATGCCATCTTCATTATCTGATACCCAGCGAATGTTGGCCTCGACCGTTTTGATGACGTCAGTAGAGTCTTCTTTAACATGCGCTGCAATGAACTCTTTCAGCTTGGAAAAAAAAAGGAAAAAGAAGATGATTCGATATGGGGCAATGTAAGGCGATGTAATGGTATGTACATTTTTTTTCTTTGTAATATTCTATAATTCATTCAACTTGGATTTTTTTAATTCAGTAGAAGATTACATTGCCAAAACACATAAGACTAAACCGTAAGTTCCATGTTTTCACAACAATTAAGGCTAACATTGTTCAGGAATTGTTTAAACTTGAAGATCATTAGGTTGTCTATTGTTCTCAATTGTAGGCACATGAAAGTGCACTCTGTAGTGCACATGTGTCATACATGCCGTACGAAAAAGTCCTTGAAATTGTGATTTTTTCGAAAGAAACTGTCTTTAGTATCTTTAGAAGCGCAAAAATTCCGAATTTATTTTGAATTTATAAAGAACACACACGCACACAACGAGGACCACAGCTGACCACACCCTTCCATCTTTACACCCTCCCGCCCCTACAGCACATCTCAAACTATTGATGCACTTACCTGATCGAGCTCATACTGAGTGTTCAAATGGTCTGCGAGCCTGTCAACGTTTGTAACTGATTCCCCGTAACTGTAAAATAAAAGAGAATTAAATTACAACTTGCATGTATCAGGGCCAGCCCTAGGCATAGTCAAATTAGACAGCCACCTATGCCATCCGATTGGTGGGACCTCGCACTATGACTACTACCATAGCTTTATTGCTATTGCTGCTATACTAATCTATCTATATATATATAATCCTCTAAGTAAGAGGTCAAACACACAAAAGTTCAAACACACAACATGCCAGCGGCAAGTAAATAGGGAAGATCCCATGGCGCACGCACGCAGTGTGAATTTAAATTGGTGCATCCCAATCCGCACTATTTTGTGAATGAAAGTGGTTTTTATATAATTATCTCTTCTTCTTAGATTATTGTCATAATATTAAAAGTATTTCCACATTATTGTGTCGTTAGACTATTGAAACTAGAACAACAACAATACACGGATAGAGTATACTCTCAGGTTTCACTTTAGAAAGTACTTTAATTACGCACACTCGTTCATTAGACATGATTACGAAAGGTAACTCATCTCTCTATTCCTAGATCTAGATCTAAAACTCGAATTCAACTCTAAGAAGATTATAGAACTTCTCTTCGCAAGTATAGTTTTATGCTTTAGCACATGAACATACTAATTATAGTCCATTTAATCAAATTAACATTCAAATTTGTTTTTCTAAAGCATTGTTACATGAGTGCAGCTATATTCTTAATATCGCGTAAATTAAGGTCAATTAGCCATATTTTTTAGCTCCATTCATAGTACTCTTCATTCATGAATTCACGCATTCGCTTTACTTATAACAAGCAAATGGGAAGATCCCATGGTGCAACATGATGTGAATGGGAAATAATATATCCAAAATCCGCACTATTTTCATTCACAAAATAGCATAGCATAATTTTTTTTTACTTTAAAAAGATTTTAATAATGTCCGGAAATTTCCAGGACTTTTTCGACCGGCGGCATAGCATTTAATAACATTTCAGGAGATTTCCAGGGGGCTCCTGGTGAATTAAGAGGCCGGGGGAAATCTGTTATGTTTTATAAAATGGTTCAATTTAATAATTTATACACCTAAAAATTAGCACGGGTCCAAAGAAAGTTCGGGACCCACTGTGGTCGCATATGTTGTAGTATTTTTTATTCATGAATTCACTTATAACAAGTAAATGGGAAGATCCAATGGCGCAGCAAGGTGTGAATGAAAATGGTGTATCCAAATCCGCACTCTTTTCATTCACAAAATAGCATAGACATAAATAAATATAGACTGGAAAAAGGAATTAACTTCATGTAACTTAATTTAATAATTTATACACCTAAAAAATTAGCACGGGTCCAATGAAAGTGCGGGACTCACTGCGGTCGCATATGTTGCAGTGCCTAAGGCCTGCCTTGGAAAATAGCGGCGTATGCTATGCCGCCGGTCGACTAGTATAATATAATATTCTTCTTCGCCCAACCATGCAGAACAACACGCACAGCGACTCTCTAACCCTCGATGAAAAAAAGATAGCCCTTTTATTTCTGCAAGTCGGACTAGACTTACCCCTCGCAATTATGGGGACACCACGCACGCAGGCACGCGACTCTCTAACCCTTCGTTTTGTCCTTTCAAATCCCACCATGGCCACCCTTCACATATATTATATATCATGGAGTCAACAGGTCTTTCAATGTAGTCGAAATTCCTACATCAGGTAACTGTTTATTTTTATCAGTCGCATATTTCTGGAAAAATGACATCGACGAAGCTGTTGCTCTCGAACTTCACAAGTAGTCAGTTTTGTTTGCGAACATTGAGATCACTATGGCGACGCCCTGTCCATTATTCTTACTTACGGAAGAAAAGTCATACACTACAGAGGGGTATGCTACGCCGCGGGTCGACTACTTTACTTTATTTGTTGATTTTGATATAAACACAAGACGGTTTAAGATTCATCGCGTATTTTCACAAATCTTACGGCATAATTTGTCAAAGTAAAATATATATATATATATATATATATATATGAGTAAGTAAAAATATTTAAATTTGGCTAGATAACTAGGTCTAGATATAGATCATCAAAAGGCTTAGACAGTGAGCAAATAGATGCTATCTTACAAGATTTTTCTAAAGCTTTTGACAAAGTTCACCACCATAGTTTGCTAAAAAAATTAAAATATTTTGGCATTGATGGTCGACTGCATCAGTGGATTACAGATTTTCTGATAGGGAGAGAACAAACTGTAATAATAAATGGCTCTAAATCAACACCAATATCAGTTAACTCAGGCGTACCACGAGGAACAGTCTTAGGACCACTACTATTTTTAATTTACATAAAACGATTTACATAATTGCATTAGTTCAGGAACAAAAGTCAGATCATTCGCAGACGATTGCATAATATACAGAACAATAAAAACAACACAAGATACAGAAACTTTACAAAGAGAATTAGATGAATTATAAATATAGGAATCAAATTGGAGCATGTCTTTTCACCCAGAAAAATGTCAGTTATTAAGAGTAACAAAAAAACTAAAACAAATTAATTCCACTTATTTTATTCATGGTAAACCAGTAACACAGACTAAAAACGCAAAATACCTAGGTGTTATAATAAATGAAAAACTGTCATGGAATCCCCATATTGATGAAACAATAAAAAATCAAACAAAGCATTAGGGTTTATTAAAAGAAATTTCTATAAATCAAATAAGAACACAAAACTAAAATGTTATTTAACCTTGGTTAGGCCTGTAATAGACTATGCATCCTCTGTTTGGGACCCCTAAACTCAAGAAAACATTACGAAACTAGAACAGACACAAAATAGAGCAGTGAAATTCATAACAAATCAATATTCACATTTGACTTAAGAGTAAAGTAGCAATTATACACAAAACACTGAACCATAATCTCCAAATACAAAAACAAAACTTAATAAAATACTCAGAAAGACACAAAGATAAAAGCACATTCCTCGTCCCATATGCTAGGACAAATCTGTACAAATGCTCTTTCTTCCCTAGTGCCATTAGAGCATGGAATGGTTTGCCTGAGCTAGCCAGGAAAACCAGTGACTTGGCAGAATTTAAGTCACTGGTAAATATGCATTACTGAATGCATGACGCGTAGGACATAATTATCTTCTTTTTTGAAGTAACGTCTGTATTATATAAGATAAGATATTTTTTTGAGGTGGGGGGGGATTTTCTACAATTTGAGACAACACGTAGGTAGGCTGGTTACTCGTCGCGGGCATGATTTGACTCACTATGACTATGCACATCATCATTTGAAGTAACGTCTGTATTGTATAAGATAAGATCCAACATCAATTTTAAAAGGACTATTGCTTTCTTGAAAGGACTGTCTCGTTTGGAATTTTGGAAAGTAAGGCTTTATTGATTTAAGAGTTTAATAAATGAATGTTCAGGAAAATTGTGCGTTTCGTCTTCTATGTCAAGATTTAAAACCTTTCGTTGGAATATTATAAAGTAGGCTATAGTAGATCTATACATTGAAATAACCAAGGTTCTTTCTAGAGGGTAAAGGTCGGAGGAATAAGGTGGGGTTAAAAATGTTTCAACTGAATGTCAATGGATTTAATGCAATATAATTCATTCAACTTTGATTTCTTTTTTTTTATTCAGTAGAAGATTACATTGCCAAAACCACATAAGACAAAACTAAATGTCCATCTTCTTTAAAGAAAATTGTTCGAGGTAGAAGTAATCTCGTCCTGAAAACAAAGTAGCCTCGTTATGAAAACAAAGTAGCCTCGTTATGAAAACAAAGTAGCCTCGTTATGAAAACGAGGCAATTATATATATATAACACTGAACGATAATATTCAATTACAAAATCTAATAAAATACGCAGAAAGAAACAAAGATAAAGGTACATTCCTCGTTCCATATGCTACGACAGATTTGTACAAATCCTACTTCTTCCCTAGTGCTTCCTTAGATCATGAAATGAGTTGCCCCTGAGCCAGCCAGAAAAACCAGTGACTTGGTAAAATTTAATTCATTGGTTAACATGCAAGACGTAATCATCTTTTTCTTTAGGTATCGTCTGTATTATATAAGATGATAAGAACTAAGTATACTTAAACTCAATTCTGCAATTATACTTACAGCGCATGAAGTTTAGCAAAGTTGGCTCTGAAAAAATTCCACGCTAAGGCACGCCCGTTAGAGTTAGCCATAACATGTTCGATAACATTGATAGGATCTGCTAACCGCTCATCGCCTGGTTCTAACAACTTTAAAAGATATCTGCAATAAAACGTATAAGAACAAAAGAGTTATCTTCCTCGTGTAAGTTATAATACGTTTTCATAGTTTTAAGGTTCTTGAATTTATTTTATGTTAGGCTGACAACATGAAATTGTGATTTCTCTTTACAAATATCAATTAATAAATAAATGTGTCGGTACGAGTAGGCCTGAACACCAACCTGTGACGTGGCAACCTGAAGTCGATGGAGTCAACGAGAAGTCATGTGGCCAGCACAACGACCAACCGCCTTTGCTTTTCCCCAACTAATGTCAGGTACCCATTAGAGCTGGGTGGACTCAGGATTCGAACCCGGAACCCTCGGTTCGGAAGCCAATTGCTTTACCACTAAGCCACCGCGCCTCCTACTGGCAACTGCAGTTAGTCACATACAATATAGTAAACTAAAAGAGACAAAAGGGGGGCGCCTGTACACTCGGTAGGCTCTTTCAGTAAGATGGAATGTGGGGCGATATATTGGTTCATGTGTACAATACAAACAGTTCTTACAGTCAGTACTTTAAATTGAAATCTTTATAATTATAATATATATATATATTAATAATCTAAAACAACACATTACTTTTAATATTAATACAAAAGTCCGTGGCGTCGCTAGGGTAGCGTGAGGGGTACGTACAGCGTTAACTCCCTTCAAGGGGTGACATTAAAGAGGGGACACTTTTTTTTTCATTTTTACAAATTTTATTATTATTATGTTAGAAATGAACGAGTATTCAATTTCTGGCACTGTCAGGGTCGACTTTCGCTTAAGAGAAACAAAATTAATTGTAGTCTCTTTATGATGTGGAAGTTCTACAACAGTACCGCTCTCTCACAGGCAACGAGAATTAGGAATTTTAAGGGCCTTGAAGGTATCTGTGAGGTCAGTTGTCAGTGACTCCTCAGTTTATATTACAATGGTGTATATTGCTATTCTAGATAGCTTTTATAAACGCCTAATCTGTAAGCCTTGGTTCCCATATTTTCTTGTGTTTTTCCATTACCTTCATACCTTCAGGGGCCCTTGGCATTCCTAGGAACATTCTCGTTGCCTGTCAGAGGGCGGTACTGCTGCAGACATGCCACATCACCAGAAAATTCCTCAGTGGAAACTGATAAAGGAATACGATGACTTTTGTCTCCCTTTAACGAAACTCGAACCTGGCTTATAATAATATAATAATAATATTCCATCCCAGTGTCATTACAACCTATGTAATTGTTTTCTACAAGTAAACAATCTTCCATCTTCGCTTCTCTGTTCTTCATTGACGTGACTTGCACATACAAATCTATTTCTTTTTATTTCTGTTACTATGGAGAGGTCTTTTTTATGTCTTTATTTAGTAAGTATATTTCATGATTGGTACGAGTCTTCGACGCGTTCAACACGTGAATGGCACCATAATTGTTTTTTGAGGATTTTCCTTCCCCAAATATTTAGCACATAAAAAGATAATATATTTTATATGAAGATATTTTCTGCTGTTTTTTGTCAGTATTATTATTTTAATTATTATTATTATTATTTGCAGACATTGCTAAGGAAGTGTTGACATGGGGACATATTAGCTAGCCGCACCAGGTGACAGCGACCCTAGCAACGCTCCTGGCTATTTATACCTATTTAAAATGCTTGGAGACAGCGAACAGGACAAGGCTTTTGACAGGTGGCGTTTCTCTTGGGAACTGCTTGACTGTTGGAACATCTGAGCAAACAGTAAATATGAGTGAGAAATCAGTAAACAAATGGAGACATACCAAATATTTGTTGAAAATTTTTCACAATTAAATATAAGAATGTCAAGCATTTTTAACCAAACCCATACATACGATAAATTTAAAATATGTAGCTAAAATTTAAAGAATATTTCAACGTCTGGCAATCTCATTTATGGCCGCTAATTAGGTGCCCATTTAATTTAAAATTAGTTTTTACGTCAGAAAGTGAAAGTCTACTAACTCGAAAGTATTGTCCGTTTTTATCGGAAGAGCTTTGAATATTTGATAAAAATGCACACAAATGTCACCTACCTAGATAACAATGCACACAAATGTCACCTACCTAGATAACAATGCACACAAATGTTACCTACCTAGATAACAATGCACACAAATGTCACCTACCTTGATAAAAATGCACACAAATGTCACCTACCTAGATAAAAATGCACACAAATGTCACCTACATAGATAACAATGCACACAAATGTCACCTAGATTTTCTTGATTCAGTACACCGAATACACCAAAAAGCTATTTATAGTTTTTGTTTTCCCCGCCATATTTTTTTGTGAAAATCTCCAATACAGTCTATCTTCTTAACAGGCGAACTCATAATTTTAAACATTTTTTTCCACATAAGTATTGAGACCTGAAGATCAGACTAACATTATGATGTTTTCTCTCAACACCATCCCCCCTTTTAAAAAAAATCATGAGCGGTAGTGGCGTAGAGTAGCTAGGAAATTGGCGATCATTTTGGGGCCTGGCATCCTCTATATTCGCCCTCATGACATGAGATAGTTGGGTAATATTCAATATTTAATGTAAAACAAAAAAAAACTTCCAACACTCATTGAGGCTACCTCAGGCTCAAGTGGGGGCTCGTGGTGATTTTCAAATTCTTCCCCTAACAATAGTTACGCCACTGAGCAGGGGTCTGAGTGTAACCTATGCATAATTGGAAACAGCAAAAAATGCAATAAACAAAGCTAAGCATCTATAGGCCCAGGGCCGGTCTTAGGCCACTGCAACCTATGCGGTCGCAGTGGGCCCCGCGCTTTCATAGGCCCCGCGCTAATTCAGGGTGTAATTATTAAATTGTGAAATATATATATATAAACTCCTGGAAATCTCCTGAATTTATTAAAATCTCCCAAAACTCATTAAAATCTCCAGAAAAATAGACAAAATTGTCATTTGTGGGTGTCACTCATTGCGGAAAACGACAATGCTACGGGCGATAAAAGAAAAAAAAGGCATTGTGAGCTTTCATGTAATAAAATGTAATAATCGGGCGAATTTATACCTTAATCAGAAGTTCGAATACTTTATTTACTTTTATAGTCACTGGCATATAAATATGTCATTATTTCCTAGGTTCGTAAAGTACAAATCGCAATTTTTAAGTTAGTTAAGTCTAATATTTTTTTTTATAAAAAATCTTAATTTATTCTTATTCCCACACAGACTAGGCCCCGCACAATCAGTTTTGCATAGGGCCAAGCAATTGCTAGGACCGGCCCTGTATAGGCCTATTTGAAGTACTTTGAAATGTCTTTCGAGCTCAGCTCTAGGTCATGGAGGAGAAAGAGCTTTACGCAAGATCTAGACCTTGACTTACGACCTTGAACTTTAGTCATTCATAACATTGGACTTACCTTATATGCAAAGTTCCATTCATCCCAACCTCCATAGGCCACAGCATAACAGCTGATAAATCCCAAAACATCGCGGTCGATACTGAAAACAGAAAGAGCATGGAATTTTTTTTTTTTTTTTTTTTGTGGGAAATCTGTATTTATAATCATTCAAACCTATTATATTTCAGTAAAAATAAAGTATTAATTTGCCAAGCTATTCCATCATATCTAGTGTAACACACTATATATTAGCATTTGATATGATATTCCTTTATAATATTTGTGGCTCTGAATAATCCATCACATCTGATGGTTCCAGTACCTATTTGGTAGGTGGGTGTGGTGTTAGTGATGGCGCGTATTTGCTTTTAATTTTGGTTGGTTATCCTTTGGTTATTGATATACTGATCCTTGTATCATTTTTTTTGTTGTCTCAAATGATGCCTTTCCTTTTAAATAATATTTTTAATAGTAATAATAATAATAATAATAATAATCTTTATTGTCCGTAAGGAAATTTGTCTTACAATTTGTGCATTATACAAAACAAAACATTATTTAAAGAGAAATGTACATTCACACCAGACTCACTCACAATTAACATATGAAAAGTTTACATTAGATTGATTCTATTTAATGATCTGATTGCCAGAGGAACAAAAGAGTTTCTGTGTCTGTTTGTCCTTGCTATCGGTGTCTTGTATCTCTTTTGTGATGGCAAAATAGCAAAATCCTGACCCAAAGGGTGATTTTTTATTTCTAGAATCTTCTTAGATTTTGTGAGGATGTTTGCCTCAAACAGCTGCCCTAATGGGGTTTGCTTTTTGCCAATGACCTTACCAGCAGCATTTAGGATTCTCTGGAGTTTATTTTTATTCTTAGTGCTTAGATTGCCATACCAGGCAGTGATATTAAAATGTAAAATATTGCCGATGTGAGCATGATAAAACATAGCCAAGGCCTTTTCGCTAATATTAAAAGAGGACAGTTTTCTCAGTAATCGTAGTCTTTGCTGCCCTTTTTTGCTGATAAAATCTGTGTTTGCTGTAAAATTTAATTTATTGTCTAGGATAGTACCAAGGTATTTAAAAGTTTACACTATTTCAATGGTCTCTCCAGCTACAGTTACAATATCATTTTCCTTCTTTTCCCTACGAAAATCGATAATCATTTCTTTGGTTTTTTTTACATTTAATAATAAAAAATTATCTTTACAGTACTTTTCAATGTGGTCTATTTCTCTAAAATACTCGTTTACGTCTGAACTCTCTGAGAGCAGGGCAAGAAGAGCCGCATCATCAGCGAATTTTGTGAAAGAGCAAAAAGGACTATGGGATTGAAAGTCATTGGTGTACAAAATGAACCATAATGGCGATGTCACAGCCCCCTGGGGCGCCCCTGTGTTAACTATGCGTGCATTTGATATAACATTGTTTACCCTAACCCTTTGAGGTCTCTGGGTCAAAAATTCATTAGCCCATAGGATGATATATGGACTAATCTTCAATGCTTTCATTTTTTCAATAAGTAAATGAAGTTGTATTGTATTGAAAGCGTATGAAAAATCAATGAAAAACAATCTTACATAGGTGTTTGGTAAGTCTAGATGTTTGTAGACACAATTTAAAATATTTAGAATAGCATCGTCTACACCTTTACCTTTTTGGTAAGCAAATTGTAAAGGGTCCAATTTATTACCCAGATCATTTAATAGAAACATTTTCACAAGTTTTTCCAAACATTTAGACACAATCGAAGTAAGAGAAACAGGTCTAAAGTCATTCATTTCCTTTGGTTTGGACACCTTTGGTACAGGTACAATTATGGACGACTTCCACACAGACGGTATCTCGTGGTTTAGTAATGAATGCACCAGTGGGAAGACATAGCTCTAGACCGCACCAGATGGAGAGAGACAGTGACCAAGAAAGCTATGGACAGCGAAAGAGCATGGGCCTCAGCTCTGGAAGAAAAGCGGACAACGCGGAAAATGGCCAGCTCCTCTACCACTGTAGCGAAGACCACCTTTACCTGCGATACTTGTGGACGGGAGTGTCTCTCCAAAATAGGGCTCCACAGCCACACGAGGAAGTGTGCGAGATGAACCATAGTCGTTCTACGACTGAAGGAGGCCAATGATGAATGAGTAATGAAGTGGAAAAAATCTCTAGGAAAGGTTCAGCTAGTTGTTCAGCACATTCTTTTAAGATTCGCCCTTGTATACCATCAGGCCCAGAAGCTTTCATTGGGTTTTTCATTGACGTTTTTGAAAATGTTGCAGACTTGCTCTTTAGTAATCGCTATTTCTAAACAGTTGTCAACTTTGACATCCTCAAGGGCTTTGATTCTTTGATAACTAAAGTTGTTAGTGTCGAAACGACAATAGAAATCATTTAAATCGTTGCATAATATTTTGTCGTCTCTTGAGGCAAGATTGCTTTTAGTTTTGACTTGTGCTCCAGCCATTTGGTTCATGATGCCCCACGCCTGTCTCATGTCACTTGTCTTAATTGAGTCTTCCAGCTTGGTGCGGTAGTTTCTCCTCCCTTCTTCAAGAGCGACATTGAGATTACGTTGTGCTCTTTTCATTTCCTGCCTGTCGCCACTCATATATGCTCTTCTGTTTGTAATGATTTCACGTTTTATTTTTGCAGTGACCCATGGTTTGTTGTTGGGGTATATATTGATGCTTTTAGTACTGATACACGTGGTTTCACAAAATTTTATATAAAATGTCACTGCTTCGACCCATTCTTCCAGATTTGACGTTGTCTCTTTAAACAAATTCCAGTCGGTGCAGTCTAGACAACCCTGTAGTTTGAGAATGTTGTCTTGAGTCCATTCTTGCACAGTTTTCTAAATTACTTTGCCCGCTTTAAGTTTCGTGCGGTAATTAGGCAGCAGTTGTACTGTTTTGTGGTCCGACGATCCTAGTGGTGGCTTTTCACGAGATGTGAATGCTCCTTTGATGTTAGAGTAACATAAGTCCAGAGTTCTTTTCTCTCTTGTTGGACATGAGATGTGTTGATAGAAGGTCGGTAGGTTAACCTTCAAGGTGCATTTATTAAAATCACCCAATATAACCACTGGTGCGTCCGGTGACCTTGTCTGAAACTCATGCACTATTAATATTTTTGTAAAGTGATAAAGTATAGGTTAATTATATTGAACAATTTCTCTTTAATTCTTTATGATTGAATATTTGTGAAATGTGGGAACTTACAAATAAAAATTTAAATTAAAAAAAAAGCCCACAGAAGAGGTAGGAGGATCCATAAAAGAGCCATATAAAGCCCAAAAAAGAGGCAAAGAAAAAAGGCCTAAGGTCCATCGATTCCTATGATGACAAATCTAAAATTGAAAAGTGTAGATTCTGAGGTTTCCTTTAAAAAAAAGTTTATCATTCTTAGTAAATTTGAATTAAAACAAGAAATAGCATTAAGTATGTTGCTCTTAATTATCTACTAAAAATACAATAAAATGGAATTCTCTTAGTAAAACTAGAATGGCTTACTTACGGATTTTGGTTTGAATTGTGCATCCATTGGGAGAACTGTCTGTGCGCTTCCTTGAGGCAATCCTCGATTCCATAGATGCAAGCCAGGGCCGAAAATAACTTGTTGGCATGTCTGAAAAGGTTTAACATTATAGAGAGCCCCATATTACAGTCTAACGGCAATGTCTTCGATTCTGAACATTCAGGAAGAGTGCAGTCTTTCTCATGACTACTACGCGATCCCATGGAATGTTTTCGTGAAGACAAAGCCGCTGTCCATCGGCGGTCTATTTAAGTTTTCTTTTCGTCTTCTTAGTCTGTCTTTAATACAAGACAGTCTAAAGATAGACTAAAGACCTACTCAGACTGAAGGAAGACTACAGACAAACAATGCACCTACTAAGACTGAATTAAGACTAAAGACAGGCGATGGACCCACTGAGACTGAAGGAGGACTGAAGGAAGACTACAGATAAACAATGCACTTACTAAGACTGAATTAAGACTAAAGACAGGCGATGGACCTACTGAGACTGAAGGAGGACTACAGACAGACCGAAAACCTATTAAGACTAAAGACAGACTGAGTCACCCCGAAGACGATATTGATAAATGTTCTAAGGCAAAAAAAAAATTTATATACCACAAGTAAAGTTAATTTTCCCTTTCAAACCTTGCAATCAATGGGGCAGTTGATGTAAGCGACATCTTTTTCTGTCACCAACAATTAATGTGACGAGCACAACGACAAGCCACCTTTACTTACTAATTTTAGTTACCCAAAAGAGGTGAATGGACTCAGAGGCGCCCTAAAGATCCCGAAAGAAAAATCCCAGTCTCAACGGGATTGGAACCCTTGATCACCGGTTTGGAAGCCAAGCGCTTTACAAATTTGCCAATATTTGTTGTTTTATATGCGAAAAGAGCCCTTGTGATTATAAAAAATTTCCATAAGGATCAATGAAGCAGTATTAGTATTTTTTAGTCTTAGTATTAGAGAATTGGAGATCATGAGCCCCCACGTAGCTATCGCCATGTTCTATGGAGTAGGAAGGCTACATTACAGTGCAATGGTTACGGTGATGGTTAAGATTATTACTTTGGTTGGTTGACCATAAAAGCTCATAGAAAGGAAAGCACTGCACAATAACTGCAATAATCTCAATACTGTAAGATTTATTTCCCCTTTTCTACCCAATAATAATTATTTTCGACTTATGGATTAACTATTAGTTATTTATTTTTTAATTTATTGATATATTGTCTTTGACTACGAATTCTTCTTCTTCTTCTTCGTTCTCATTGTTATGTTGGAGGGTTCAGATCACTACACCAATATCTGAGATGAATTGCGCAGTGGCTTCCAAGTCAGGGAGCTCCCCATATAGTTTTCTTTCTATTGGGGTGTTTTGGGGCCAGTGTCTTAGACGGGCCTCTTGGTAAAGAGCGCAGTCTTGGAGGACGTGGTCTGCATTCTCTGATGACACTCCACATGGGCATATGTCACTGGTTCCAATTTTGAGCTTCCGGTACATGTGTTGTCGCATTCTGTTGTGTCCGGTCCTAAGTCGAAAGATTACACGTTGATCTAGTCGGGATAGCTTATAGTAAGCATCATCTTTCTTGTGATTTGGATGTGTTTTATTTACTTATTTATTTTTTAATTTATTGATATATTGTCTTTGACTATGAATAATTGTGCAACCTGATCCGAGTAGAGAAAGTGAGGAAAAAGAAGTACAATAATGAGCTAGTATACACATTTTGTATCAGTATGAAATCTTCTTGCCGTAAACACTTAACTCACTTCACATAAAAGGCTACCTACTAACCCCTATCACATATAACACAAAATATTATTAAAAAACAAATCTGATCTAAGGTAAAGTACTCCATCCCTGCAGCTATATTTCTTAATAATTTAGAAGATATTTTCCTTCTTGGTATGAAACAAAACTAATTGGATACTTTTTTATTGATTCATGTCTTGTCTATGCCATTGAATAACAGGTATCTTATGCATCCTAAGGGAGTTTTATTTGGCTGCTCCTTGGACAGGTCGTTTCCAGATACGATCGTTTCTACCAGGGCGCCACGATGAAACAGGCTAGCTTACCCGGGAGGTGGGTGACCGTCAGGGGCGGACTGGATGTCAAAATCGGCCCGGGCATTTCTACACAGTCAGGCCCATAAAGTTCATATTATACTTGTCTTCAAAATCATTCTGTTTGGTTTGAGGATCGCTGCAGATGCATACAGAAAGCTCTAAATTTTTTATGGGAAGTTTAGGTCTTATGTTGCTTTTTAATTGCTATGTGTAGCCCCTAAAAGGATAACTTCTACTAGATCTAGTAACACTGTCTACGGATGTAGGCTATTACATTATTTCAGAAAATTAGATTACACTGTATATACATTTTTTAAACACGACACATAGAGGGCCGTTTTATAAGAGAATATTTTAAAACCTTTAAAAATTTAATACATAGTGGCATCAATGTGGCCATTCGGTGGCCATAAAGGCCCATTTGGGTACCGGCCCACCGGGCATTTGCCCGAATGCCCATATAGCCAGTCCGCCCCTGGTGGCCGTTTGATTGTCTAAGAGCTGAGCCGAAGGCTCTTCGGTCTCTAAGTTTGAAAAAAAAATGTTAGAGCAACAGTAAAAAAACAACCTGCCTGAACCACCGTTCTGTCTGAAAGAGACCCAAGTCAACGCCTATGTGAAGCATTGCTATTTCCGATGTATTTGGCACTCCGGACGCATGGGCTAGAAAGCATGGCCTAAGGCCGAGTTCACCGGGAGCCTACGCCATGTTCCTATGTTGTACTAAGCTAACCGTGTAGGACTCGCCATTATTGTAACGGTCCCCTGAGGTAAGGCGCATGGATTAGTGACAGGACCGTGGGAGCTCTCTTTCAACTCCGTCCGTGCAATTGGAACACTCTCATACTCCCTTGGACACTCTCACGTGAGTTTTGTTTGGCCATTCATTTAGCCTAACCACCTCCTATAATGGTCGTTTCCACCCGAGTGCCAGGATGAGGAAGAAAAGATTGCTCGGGGTGGGTAACCATACAGGGCTAACGAGCCATGGTCTCATGCCCAAGGCTTTAAAAATTATTGTTTGGGGTAGATAATTTAAACAAAATAAATGTGACTTACAATTCTTTGATAGTGTTGCCCGTCTTGTGAAGATTATGTTTGTATTGCTTGGATACTTTACATCGTAAATATTTCTAAGGAAGCCAAAGATAAGAGTTAAAAGTAATGAAATTATCTATCTATCTATCTATCTATCTATCTATCTATCTATCTATCTATCTATCGTATATCTATCTATCTATCTATCTATCTATCTATCTATCTATCTATCTATCTGCAACTTTGTTGCACTGTTATCCAAGGTACTATATGTGGTTATATCTGTATGTGTAGTTGTAGTACTTTCTGAGGTATTATCTGTGCTACTGTTAGTCGCACCTATCTGTGTTACAGTCGGTTGTACTATCTCTTGTACTATCTCTGGTAGTATCTGCAGAAAAATATTTTGTGTGTTATCTATGGCAGCGTTTCCCAAACGTTTTACTTAACGGAGCACTTCGCACATTCTGAGTAATTAGCGGAACACTTTTCCTTATTTTAGATGACTAAGTCACTTGACCTACTAGTTAATTATTCCAGCAGTTCGACACAGACCCATCGGAACACTAGGGTTCCTTAGGAAACACTGATTTACGGTATTTTCTGTGGTCTTATTACACGAGAAGTGTTACCTTAAAGACATCATAAGCTGCAGTGTTCGTCAGCATTCTCATCACATCATGTAGAATTGTCCCTGGGATAATCCAGACATGGACGTCGTCTTCCTTGTGAAGATAACTCAGCGTTGCCATGGCAACCTCAGAAGACAACCGACCAGTGCTGGGATAGAGAGATAAACTATTAATTAGAGTGCCCTTGATTTTGTAAGTATATATGTACAACCAATCAATTGATTTGATAATTCCTGAAATTATAAACATTCGCACGACTTATATGTTGATATCTAGCATTATAGGATTTTGTTCGTGGTGCTCATCCTTCGGCCTCATCATATTGTCATATATTAGGGATGGTCTGAAACATATACATTTGAAAGAGTTTATGGTTAAAAAATCTTTCTTTAACATCTTTTGGCGTGGTCTTTGATAAGAGAATGAGAAAGCAAGCTGTTCCATCGGACAAATCTTATAACAGATATATATGACATTTCGTTTTTGAGAATGTTATGAAGCTCCAGAATTTATTGATATATTTAATAAAATCAGTTTTTTCCAGGGTTGAGATCTTTAGGAACAAAAATTTATTTCAATTTTTTTTTGTGAAGACGGATTACTTTTAGTCAGACTTTTGAGCTAATTAAATACAAACGCCCACAAAATTACAAATAAACGTGACATGCAACAGGAAGCGCGGCGGCTGAGTGGCAAAGGGCTTGGCCTCCGAACGTGGGTCCAGGGTTCAAAATCTGATGAAGACTGAACTTCTTAGGGAGCCTCTGAGACCACCAATCTCGCTGTCGATGTTCTGGCCACATAACACCCTCGTTAACCGTGGGCCATATAGACCACAAGGTCTGTAATGAAGACTTTACTTTATAATATACTGTAATAATAGCACAAAGTTAACAAGGTTATTGGATAAGAAAGTGAAAGAAATATGTTGAAACATAGATGAGCTCTGAGGAGGATATCATGGACTCAGGCAAGGCGCCATCACCAAGCAGCGACCAAGTACCTGTGTAACATCTATTTTGAGAATACGAATCCAAAAAGAAGATCTACAATGAAGTCTGAATTAGTTCCGTTGTGCTATATTCGAAAAATTGTTATAGGGTCGAGAGGGTGCGGTGGTTGAATGGTTAAGCGCTTGGCTAAGGTCCTCGGTTCGAATTCTTGTGAAGACTGGGATTTTGAATTTCTGGATTTTTAGTCCACCCAACTCTAATGGGTACATGACTTTATTTGGGGAAAGTAAAGGCGGTTGGTCGTTGTGCTGGCCACATAATACCCTGCTCGTTAATTTGGCCAAAGAAACAGATGACCTTAACATCATTTGCCCTATAGATCGCAAGGTCTGAAGGGGACACTTTACTTTACTTTAGAGGGTCGGGATACAATTGGTCATGGGAAGTTATTTAGACTTCTGTACTTACAGAGCTAAAGTCCAAGCGTCGTTGATAAGCTGGGCTCTGTTCAACATCGGAATGACCTGAACAGATTGAGAAGATCACGTGATTGTATTTGAAGAGTGGAGGTACTTTTACATTGCTAACAGATAGAGATAGAGAGACAGAGAAAAGAGAAGAGAAAGAGAGTAACAGAGATAACGAGAGGAAATAGGACTGAAAAGAGAAAGCGTGAAAAGTTTGATGGATAAAGAGAAAGATGGAGAAAGAGACAGTGAAATGTGAGGTAGAGAGAGGGAGAAAATACAAGTAAAAGGGCATGAGGCTTAGAGAGAAGGCATGAAGTAAGAGAATGTTCATATAAGAACCAAAGGACAAAAGGACTTGCGATAAGATGGGACAGTGAAAGAAACAAAAGCAAAATAAACAAATAATTAGGGGGGAAAAAAAGCTGTTCTAATGGGAAGAACTCCACATTTACATCTATATATTTCAATAGTGTAAAATTTGTTTCCGATTTTATTATATTTTAACATAGGATAATCTTGTGTAAGTACTATGGACTCGCATTAGAATCGAATAGACCCAATATTAGTCTGCTAAATTTGGATTAAATCAGAACATATACTATTCATGTTTGTTACGTGATAAATGGACACACAAACCCAGCATTCAACGTTTCACACATTTGCGTTACATTTTGGTGACTAGTCATATGTGTAACATTAATACTTAACCAACGAATAGTTACAATATCTAAAAGCATGTCATATTTTAGAAAAAAGAAACAGAATACTTACAATATCACATATATTTTTTCTTCTTTGAAAATATTTAATATGCGTATATTTATTTTATAAATGTATATTTTTTAGTTCAGTGGAGGGTAAGACCAAGGAATGACGTATTGTTGTAAATCCTAAGCTGCAGGGCCGGTCTTAGGCCACTGCAACCTATGCGACCGCAGTGGGCCCCGCGCTTTCATAGGCCCCGCGCGATGCGAATTATATGTGTAAATTATTATATTAGGCTAATTCATTTTAACTTATTATTAAAGAGTTCCTATAAATCTCCTGAAATTACAAAATATAATAAAAAGTCATGAAAATCTCCTGAAATTATTAAAATCTACTGAAAACTTATGCAAATCTCCTTAAAGCAGACAAAATTGTCATTTCGCGGTGTCATTCAGTATGGAAAACGCCAATCGTACTCGCGAATAAAAAACGAAACGGTATTGTCAGCTTTCATTTAATAAAAATGTAACAATAAGCCGAATTTCAACAAAACAAGAAGTTCTTTACTTAATTTACTTCAATAGCCACTGGCATGCAAATACAGATCTAAATTTATCTCGACCTCCTAAAAAAAAGATAACAAAAAGCGATATTTTGTTAGTCGATAGTAAATCTAAAAGGCAGATCTGAATGTTTATCGGCTTTTTATTGGAAAACTACTATCTCCTGTAGATGGCTCGTAAAGTTATTTTTTTTTGACAGTGATTTTTTACTTAGTAAACTATAAATAAAATGCAAAAACGAATTTATTCTCTAATACAAAATCTTAATTTTTACTTATTATCCTTATAACAACCCAAATTAGGCCCCGTGCAATCGGTTTCGCATAGGGCCCCGCAACGTGTAGGACCGGCCCTGCTAAGCTGTATTTATGTCTTACGAGCAAGCTACAATAGCATACCTTATTACCAGAACAGTGTTGTGAAACGTTAGATTGAAAGTATTGTCAGTTTAATGCAAAGCAAAACTCTATACATGTGAACAATATATATATAAGTTTCCAACCTCTCGGAATTAGGATTTTTTATATCTCGCCCTCTTATGAAAGCCCCATGGCAGTACAAGTAATAAAATGGTCAATTATATTTTTTTTTTCATCAGTCTACACATTTTGTTTTGGGTCCCCAATCGTTTTGGAAGCAATGAACTCCTTTGAGATGATATTGGTTGAGTCTGTGTGTGCCTGTGTATGTTTAACGTATATAAAGGTATGTCTAGTCTAGGTATATCTCCGACATGTTCTATTGAATGAGAGACGCCTTTAAAATGTCAGCAGAAGTCAAAATCCTTACCGTATGATCTTGATTCAGTTGGTCACACAGCGCCATCCAGTTGTCCACGTCATAGTTGACCCTGTAGAAGCCGTAGTGGTCAATGTTGGCCAGTATCCATCCCGTGGCTTGACCAGCTCGGTTTCCATGCCCATAGTTTAGAACCTCTATGTGTAAAAATATACATTAGGATTGAAAATGTTATTTATAAATGAAGGGAGATGATTCATGTTAGCAACGATCTCGAATGCTAGGAGAAAACGAGCAGACGATTGCTACAACAAAATGTATCAAAAGCGTTGGGAAGACAACATTAAAGAATTATGGGGCTGTCATTAAAACAGATTCTGCTCAAGGCAAAAGACAGAGAAGAATGGAGAAAGATGGTCGACAGATCATGTGTGGTGCCCCAATGGTTCAACAAAGAAAGGAATATGTGAAGGTGATGTAACAACCAAAACAAATTTATATCAAGGCTTGAGAAAGTGACCTTCAGGGTATGTTCAATAAACGGAAGTGACGTACTTGTTGTTTCGTTTTTCCACATCCAATGAATGTCACGCAGGGCGTGGCCAACGTCTCTGCTTTGATTGGTCAAGAATGTCAATGGAATGTTCCAGGTGTAACGCTCAGTCGGGTTCCTACAATCCAAAAACATGACAGAACCATTTTACATTGAAACACTTTGGGAATATTAAAAAAAAAAACTTTATATCAAGAAAACAATTTTAAAAATACATGTAAAAAAATCCATTATGCAAGTTAAAAAAAAATATCTATACTATAAAGTACAAATAAAGGCGTATATATGTATGTATGTATGTATGTATGTATGTATGTATGTCCCTGTATAGCAATCAAAACGGTTACACCGATCTTGATCAAACTTGGCAGAAATGTTACTTGTGTACTAACTTAGACCTAAATGTATGCATTGTAGCCCTAAAACAAACTTAAGACCCTAAACAAAATAAAGTTGACCAACTCTATTACAGCTATAGTATTTATGGATCTAGGCTTTGTTTACAATGTTGACATGAGAAAAGATCGAAAGGATTTAGAGCTAGATCTAATTTTAAGAAATACACTTTGCACTTATAGATTTTTACTTTGACGCATGAAAATACAAAATATAGTCTAATGATTTTATTATTTAACAAAAATAAGCTTCAAATTTGTGTTTCAAAAGGATTTTACATAAGTTCGTTCTTTGTATCTGCGAATATAAATATCCTGTTGAACATACTTTCATTAGACATTACCGAAAGGTTAGGTTAAACATCTCTCTATTCCTAGATCTAGGCATTCTATGTCTAAAATTGTAATTCAACTCTAAGATGATAGAACTTCTCTTCGCAAAGATAGTTTTAATCTTTAACACATGAACATACTAATTATAGTTCATTCATTTCATATTTTAATCAAATTAACATTGAAATTTGTTTTCTAAAGCATTTTTAAATGATTGCAACTCAGGGGGGATCGACCTCTTTGGGGGGCTCCTTGCATTTCGACATAATGTACTCAAAAAATATAAAAGCCCAATATCAAATTGGGTCAGTATATCAGTAAACTTTAAAAAATAAACATTAAGACTCTTTTAATGAATAATACCGTTGTTGTTTAACTAAATAATGCACAAGTGACAATATCATTTCATATCGCTTCACGTCGTGCAGCAAAGACATCTATAACATCATCTACATCGATATTTTCTAGTACTTGAGACTTCACTGACATTACAGGGAACCCATAGTATTCACTACCCTCTTTTGCTTTTTCGTTGGATTGGGTGATCAGCTTCGTCCGTTTCTCATCATTTTGCAAAAAGCATAAATGGGTTTCAATTTATTTATTGCTTATGTTTTGTGCGAAAGCAAAGGGATTCAGGGTATACAAAAGTAAGAAGGATCCATATCTTGCTATGCTCGAGTATAGAAATACTCCGATAAGCATCATTAATGCTGATGAGTAGAAGACTCAAGGACATCATTCCAACTGATCCCAAACTATTGAAACCATCGGTAACTGAAAATGCAGAAAGATTACTCAACAAACGACAGATGAAAAGCAAAGTGAAATACGATGCATAAGCAAGACTACCTAAAGATTACTCTGTCGGAGAGAAAGTGAGAGCTCGTCTAGGACAAACATGGCAGAAAGCAGTTCTCATAAAAAAAACATTTCTGACCCAGCGCTTACATCATAAACAAACGATGGGAAAACATACAGATGAAAGCAACGCTTTTTGAACAAGAGTTTCGATGAAGATATCTCTGGGTACTATGATACCGATGAAGGCAACGAACAGTAAACTGTTAGAACAAACGAAACAGACAGTTATAGACCAACGTCTAGAGAACCTGTTGTGCAAGTCAAGACAACCAAAATTAGTTGAATTGTTAAAGTTTCTAGTAGATATCAGTCTTAAGAACTTTAAAATGAAGGATGTGATAATCAATTAATAAAAGGAAGGATCTCTGGGGTTAATTTGGAAAAAAAAAGTTGAACAATTCAAGTACAGTTCCAAAAAAAAGGTGACGATTGTTGGATCTATCTTAGCAGAATGAAAAGCTGCCAGGTTGAGAGAGTGATTATCACAGTTCAGAAATATTGCCTTTGGAGTTATGCCTAACAGACGTTTCCACAGGCCAGAAAGACGGCCACTCATTATGGCTGCGTTATCATAGCTTTAAACAATGCGCCACGCAGTTTTGTAGCCCCACCCTGGTCAACCCGAATAATGGACGATTCAAGCATTATTAAGAATATCTATTGGATTTGTTATACTGGAATTCACTGTATATCATAGAGTTTTATTCGTGGCCAGTAGCGCCTTAGGGGTCACAAGTGGGGCAGCCGCCCCAGGCACCGCGCTTGAGGGGGCCCCGCGATCGGTGACTTTATTGTCACAAACTTGATCACCACACATTTTTCTAATAAAATCCGATTGGAAGTCGATGTTAATATACGAAATAAAATATTTGGATGGGTTTCTTCCGTCTATGTGTTTTTTTCCCCAATAGGCTATGGCTATGAGAGTAATTTTTTTATTTTTTTTTGTTGAGAGAATTTTCTTTATGCAGAACATTACAATACAGTGTATAAATATAGCACTTAGTACGGCCAATAGTAAGCCAACAATGGCTACATATGTTCTATGTTTTGCAACAAAAATAAGGAAGGCCCACAGCGTTAAGGCTGACATACTGTCTTGCTATTGTTACATCGTTAAAGACGGATTATCCGGTTAGCGTGATGTGGTACGGTATATATAGTTTATCCTCACGGCTCAGGGCCCCGCACATGACACTCGCCCAGGGCCCCGCGCACTGCTAAGGACGCCCCTGCTCGTGGCAACAATAAGAGTACTATTCTTAGTTTTTGCTGCAAGCACATGTTTGATCTCTTTTGAAAGGAAAATAAATTGGCAACAAATCTATTCAAGATTTGCATTTTAAAATGTACAACTAACTTTAACTTTTCTCTGTCCGAAAAATATTTTGGAAATGTCAACAAAGTCAACGTACTGATAGACCTAGATCTAGATTTAGTCTTTGTTATAAATTTAATCCATAAATGTTGAATAAAAGACACATGTTGACACTATTTTACAATCAAATACATTAATTTATGTATTTCAAAAATAAATTTTGGACACCCGTTTGGGGCCCCCCCTAAGTGGGGGCCCGGGGGGATTTTCAAAAGCTCCCCATACCTCCCCCCCTTAGCTACGCCACTGTTGCAACTATTATCCTGATATGGCGTAAATTAAGGTCAATTAACTATTATGAGCTCCATTCATAACTTTTTTAACGTGAATTCTTTACTTACAAATTACAACATTATTATTTTCTTTAATTGTTTCTAATGCAATACGGCGATACGCAAGTTAAGACCCGCGGGCAGCGGGTAATATCTGTCTAGTAAATTATAAAAATTTGTTTCAGCTCAAACATGATATCGAACTCTTCAATTTGACAAAGTCATATCTTTATACAAAAGTAAGGTAAGTAAAGTTCCCCTTTCAGACCTTGTTGTCTATAGTGCAGATGATGTAAGGTCATCTGATTCTGTGGACTAAGGTTAACGAGGGTGTCATGTGGCCAGCACAACGACCAACCACATTTACTATACCCCGACTAATGTGAGGTACCCATTTGTACGAAGATGCTACCAAGTAGGCAAATGTCTGAATTTACATATTTAACATTGCGAGCTCATCCATATTCTTAGGACTCGACAAATTATGTGGAAAACGAATGTAACTTTGCTACATTCAACAAGCCCTAACAAGTGCAAAAATAGCTCCCATTTGGAAGATATCAGAAATACATGTATTTAATAATAATAATAATAATAGTAATAATAATAAGATTGTCTTAGAGTCTATAGATAAATGCGGAATGCAGTATTTACTGTGACTGCGCAGCCCCAACTGTAACCTACATATTTTGCCACACTCAGGGCAAGCAAAACCATTGTCTGCAGGTGGTCAATTTAAATTTTCTCTACGCCGTCTGCGATAGTCCTCAGCAGCGGATTTTTTTTGGGGGGTCTCAAATGTGTATCCCGCGGCCGTCGTGAGTGAGCTCCCGAAGCCTCGTTCTGAGGCGGCAAGCAACCAGCTAAGGAAAGTTGTCGCCCAAACTGGTCTTTAAATCGTTTCCGCAGGGCGCCTCTGTCACGTCGACCACCTTTTAGCTTACCAAAAAGGACTGTCTTTCACATACGTGGGGCTGTCCGTTTACTGTGATCCTTGGAGCTGATTATTTTTTATTGGGTGACTTCTGGAACATGACTTCTGGAACATCACTTCTGGAACATGACTTCTGGAACATGACTTCTGGAACATGACTTCTGGAACATGACTTCTGTTTTCCCAGGAGGCAGCAGCGTATGCAAATTCGTTGACCGCGTCCTAGAGATCATGTTCATTGTGAGCTAGCGCAATCATCCTCATAGAGAAGCTCCGTTATGACCATCTCCTTTGTTTTTGTATGGGATAGTAGACGTCGAAGATTGAACACATTGCCATAATAACGAAACCGGATGTAGATGAGTTCGTGCAATCGTTCCCTCATTTGACCCAGCATTATGCCAAAGAAAATAGCGAATAGAGTAGGAGCAAGTACACAGCCCTGCTGGACGCAATTTTCTCTTGGGAAGTGATCAGACAGGTCACCATTGTGTCTGATCTGGCCTTTTTGTCCCACGTGAAACTGCTTGAGAATGGATAGGAACGTAGGTGGGCATCCCATCCTAGCGAAAATCCCCCACAAACCATGAATCAATAGATAAGAATACTCAATTAGTTAATTAATTATTGGTTAATAATTATTTTGTTTGATATGGAATAAGGGAAATAGCTTGTACGTTATTGATAAATATAGTTTTAAAGATGGATATTCCACTTTCGATAATTTTTTTTAAATAATTTTTTATATTTAAAATATTTATCTTTTAATAATTTCCACCTCTACCCAGTGGCGTAGCGAGTTACCCGTGGGCCCGGGTTCAAGAACATCTTAGTGGGCCCCCATCCAGTCAATAAGAAAAATTTATGTGTGACAAAAAATGAGTAATCTAAATGTAAAGTCATTCCAATGTAAAGATCGTACTTTTTTTAAAATAAGTAATTATGTCATAACGTTTGATTCAGTTAGGACTGCATATAAAGAACAGTGTCTTAAAAGTCAATGTTTTGTGATGTGTAAACAGAGTTAAAGGATTTAAAAAGTGTTTCAAATGAACAATCAAATATTTTACCTAAGTTCTAGTCATGGACCCAAGCGCAATGAACTCCTTCGCGCCATGGTTGCTACGCCACTGCTGTGGGTCCCTATTGTTCGTGGGCCTGGGTTCATTGAACCCCTTCGTGCCATGGATACTACGCCACTGCCTTAACTTATTCTTTAGTCCAGTGTTTCTCAAACTTTTCCGTAACTGAACTCTTTACACATTCGGAGAATTTAGCGGGACACTGATTATTTTTAGGTTCGATTTTTTTTTGTGGTTTAAATAATTTCAATCAAATGAAACCATAGTCTAAAGAAAGAGTTGTTCTACTTCTAGAGTTAAATAATTGAAAGAAAAAAAAATCTTACTTTAAAAGATCTGCTGTCTTGTTGGGATCCGTGCGGTATTCCTCGAGGAACCGCTCCTGTCTCAAAACCAGTTTATGCCCGTCTCTCTTGATAGTGACCAGTGGATAGTTCATTTGGTGTAACCAGGGATCCATGACATCCTTGACATTGATGCGCTTCTTGTCCATCGCTGCTTGCTGTCGTGTCCAATAGAAAGTTTGATTACACGTGATAAGTACATACAGTGAGTCCTGGTCTTTCACGAGATACATGTCAAGACGGTACTACTACTATTGCTATCTATCTATCTATCTATCTATCTATCTATCTATCTATCTATCTATCTATCTATCTATCTAATCTATCTATCTAATCTATCTATCTAATCTATCTAATCTATATCTATCTATCTAATCTATCTAATCTATCTATCTAATCTATCTAATCTATCTATCTAATCTATCTAATCTATCTATTTAATCTATCTGTTTATGTATCTACCCATGTAATGTATTAATATAAAGCGTTTCTACAGCTGATATTCAAATATTTGGTGTTATAAAAAAAGATGAATGGAGAAAGACTGTTGAAGAATCTTGTTTTGTTTGTTTGTTTTACATGTTTCGGAAATTCCTTCAGAGTTGAAGATAATTATTTCCTAGTCCAAACCTCCCGCAGGACGACGGGGGATGGGAGCGGGCAGAGTTTAAACCCGGAACCATCGGTAAATCGAAACGACAGTCCAGCGTGCAAACCGCTCGACCAGGCAGCCATCTTGCATGGTGTCTCAACGGTCCAAGAGGTAAAGATATAAGATGTAAAAATTCTAACATAGATTAAGTATTAAAATAACATCTGATTTCCAAACCTTAGTGAAAGTTTCCCATAGTTCATCATGGTTAGCATTACTGTAAGACTTTGCTTTTAAGTACACCTGAAATTTAAACGGTTCAAAGAAAATAAAAAAAAATGTGTTAATTATGGTCAGAAAATTATATAATGTGATAATAAATAAGATAAATTATTATAAGAGATTCAATTCTCAAAGCTTTAACTTGTACATAGTACACTAAGTTAAATACGGGGAACTAGTTCACTTTTTGTGGAATTACATTTTCAACTTCGGTTCTAAAATACTTACTCTTAAAGCTTGCTTAAAAGTATCCAATCCAATAAAGTTACTCAGCATTCTGATTAATGCAGCGGCCTGAAACATTTATAGTAAACGTTCATTTTGATTGATTTATTGATTAATTGATTTACTGTAAAAAATTTATTGTTGTGGGTGTGGTATTTAATTGTTAAGGCGCTTAGCCACAGAAACGAGGGATTTCTGGTTCAATTGTCAGTGAAAACTGGGATCCTACACATCAGGATTTTTTTTAGTACAATCAAATGTAATGGGTACCTGACAAAAGTTTGGGAAAGGAGGTGGTCATTGTGCTGGGCGATGATATCCTCGTTAACCGTTGGCCATACAAACAGAAAAACCTTACAAATGTATTTTTTTATTGAGATTAA
Source organism: Biomphalaria straminea (assembly GCA_021533235.1). Taxonomy (NCBI): domain Eukaryota; kingdom Metazoa; phylum Mollusca; class Gastropoda; family Planorbidae; genus Biomphalaria; species Biomphalaria straminea. The sequence goes on along the minus strand of JADKLZ010019686.1, from coordinate 4,446,451 downwards.
TGTAGAAGATCTTCACTACTTTTTATACTGTTGTACAAATCAAAACCGTAAGGTTTACGTAAATAAGATGTTTCAATAAATATACTTTCTATATTAAGAACTAATAGAATCGATAGCGACACTGTACACGCAACAAGAGAAAAAAAAAGTTTAAAGTGTACGAAGTGTAATGGTATATTAGTTTTGGTCATGCAATTAAATTTGTAATAGCTCTAGATCAGTGATTCCCAAATTGGTCTATACAGACCCACAGAGTCTACAAGGACTTCCAGGGGGTCTACGGAATTGAAAAAATAAATTGGGGGTCTATGACCTGTAAATGGGGATCTATGACCTGTAAATGGGGGTCTATGACCTGTAAATGGGGGTCTATGACCTGTAAATGGGGGTCTATGACCTGTAAATGGGGGTCTAGGATAGTGTATCTCATTTAAGCATGTCTAGACTTTAAATTTCATTTTCTAACGATTTGTGGTTGATCCTTTAATTTTTAACCCTGTTAGTCGAATAATTTTATTTTAAAATTTTAACATCTTGTTTGAATATTAAATATGACCGAGTCTAAAAAGAACTTTCGAAAGAAAGTCCAGTGTTGGTTCTGAGAAATGTTGCTTGTGAAACAATCAAATGTATTGGTGCTTTTTATGCAACAAAGTATAAAGTTATGTCGCCATGAAACCACTTAGTCTAAAATGTCATTTGAGACAACGCAAACATGATAAAATAGATTTAAGAATTAAAATACTTTTGAACACTTAAGTTCAGAATACACCCAGAGAAAAAAAAAGGTTGATTAAACATCACAAGAGAGAAGAGGATTGTGAACATTTTTAATTACTTTACTTTATCAAACTCCAGAAAACTGCACAGCATAGGCAAAACTTAGACTTTGCCAGCTATTGAAGAGATTTAACAACTTGTTTTACTCAATCCTATATGGGGTCGTTGGTAAATGACGACACGAAGGAAAAAAGGGGGGGGTTGAGAAACTGTGACAAGGGGGAAGGGGGGGTTAGCGATTTTGTGACGTCACTAATTTAAAATGCTTTACTTCACAACTGGGAAAATTCTTGGAATTTTTTCCTGATCACTTCCTGCCTCCTTCTACAATTTTGAGCTACAACCCTGAAATCAACATCGAGAAATCCAGCGAATCCAAATATAAGTACACAAGTTTGTTCCAATCTCTTCATTAATCTCAAAAGGCAATCCCCCTACGATCAGTTCTGCCCATCACTTTCCGGTCAACTTCAGAACAAAATTTGTGAGTGTTGACTCTACTTTGCATCGTTAACTTTTGAAAAATCATAAAAAAGTTCATTTCACCATCCAAAAAAACACAAGCACAGAAAGCCAAAAGAATTATTTAAACAAGATTACAAAGAGAGTTTGTGTGATACACAAACTCAGAGGCGGCCCCCGTCGGAGTCGGATCCCTGACAGATCCGCCTATTCGCAAGATGTTTCGGATGTTCCTTCTAAGTCCCTGGCTCAATTCCTGTATGCTCCCATCCTTAAACTATCGCAATATCTCTGAAAGAACAGTAAAGGTTAAATCATATTTTCAAAAGCCTTTCGTGTTTTTTTCTAACCGTGACGGACAGACCAACCAACAGACAAAACGCACAAAAATATGCTTGTTTCATTCTAATGGGGGCACTAAATTTTTTTTTTTAAATCTGATTTTTTTTTTAATTTAAGAAATTAGTTTAGAATCATGCCATTTCCGGGCTTTACGCTAGTACACGAAAGCCGCTGCTAAAAGTTCATTTTAAAAAAATGTGCGTGATATCCTTATGTCAAGAGAATTTCTTCTAGAAACATTTCCTCCCTTACATTTACGTACTTGTTTTAGAATTGGTGTTTTGTTATTAAAAAATCGCTTGTATAATTAATTTTATAAATTAAACCGTTTGCTTTTAGAAAACTAAAAGTAGCCGTTGCACCTAAACTTTTCAAGCAGCATTTAATGGTGAAATAATATTTTTCGTATCTCTTCTAGTTTTGGCGCCCTGAGTGTGAAAGACGGGCAGATGGACAGACGGACATTTTGCACAAACCTAATAGCGGCTTTTCTCCTTACGGGGGCCGCTAAAATACATTATGAATTAAACTTCTATGCACTTCTCGATGACGACAGCGGATCTTTTAACAATCTGACCGAAAGTGGGATAAAGGAATGTGTAAATCTTTCTGTAGTTCTAATGGAAAGGAGACGACCACTTCGTTCAGATCTTATGTAACAGTGGTTTAATGGGTGCAGGTTGTCTTTTAGAATTGTGAGTGTTTTGGAAAGGCATCTTTCATGAAAAAGATCTTCAACTGATGGTATCCTTGTTCGAGAGATATATGATGCTTTTTTAATAAGCATATTTAGTTTAAGTCTTTGTGCCAGTGAAGTATTACCTTACCAGCAGGTGATGGCAAAGTTAATAAGACTGCTGATGGTTGCTATATATATAGAAAAGTTGAATTGTTTTTTTGTCGATTTAAATTTTCTTATCGTTCTAAGATAGAAGAGTTGATAATTTGGTGTAAAGGTTTGGACAGTGTTTATTTCAGTTTGTTATTGACGGTGGTATATAGGTATTTGTATTCTTGCACTGCTCTACGGTTTGGTTGTTTATTTGGATTTCTGCCAGATTGCTTTATGTTTCCTAAAATCAATAATCATTTCTTTAGTTTTCTGAACATTTAAAATGACAAAGTAATCTATACACCATTAGTAAAATGTGTTAATTGTTGAATGGTACAGATTTTCGTCAACTGCAATAAGGCCAATGATTCAAATTCGCCCTATTATTACATTGTTATTAAATGAAAGCAGACAATGCCCTTAATGTCACGCGTAGCATTGGAGTTTTTCATATTAAATGATACCCCAAAATGAAAACTCAAGCAGATTTTTATTTTTATTTTTTAGGAGATTTTGTATGATTTTAAGCAGATTTTGTATGATTTATCAGGAGAGATGGTATGATTTTTCAGGAGTTTTTTTGATGATTTTTCATGTGTTTTTTATGATTTTTTTAGGAGATTTTAATAATTGCAGGAGATTTCCAGGTCTTTTTTGTGTGTTTATATTTAGCTATTTAAGGATCTTTCAGGAGCTCAGGAAAATCACAAGGCCACGGAAATATAAGTTATAGTGTTTAACTATTTACACTTAGAATTAGCGATGGCCTATAAAAGTGCGGGGCCATTGCGGCCGTGTACATTGCAGTGGTCTAAGGCCGGCTCTGTGGAGTCCTACACACACACACACACACACAATCAACAACTACCACCTCATGATTAAAACAACATGACGCCTGACCTTGGTGTAGGTGATGTCATCCACTAAATCCAGGATGAATTCAGTGCGCGTGACCGGCGTGTAGACCGGACGTGATGTCACCAGACTGTCTCCGCGCATGACTCTAAAAATATCTATGACAACAAACGCTGATACCTATCAGAGAAATGCGAAACAAACAAATAAACTTCATAACATGTAAATATGTCAATAATTTTTTATTGATATGAAGGAAACAAAGTTAGTAATACAAATGGGTTAAGAGTTGTCCTTATTTCTATGTTTTATGTTCAATATTATTATTAAGACATTATAAAGAAAACAATAATCTACATAATTAAATTAGTCGTTATTATTGTCATTATTATACATCCCATTTCTTTATACTATGTTCAATGTATATGTGATGAATTTAATAGTCCTCGTGTGTTCTGACACCATGCCTGCATTGAATGGCCTTAAAACACAGAAAATGTTTGTTTGTAAAATGGTTTACATGTTTCGGATATTACTTAACAGATCATAGTTAATGCCCATGTTTTCAACTCATGTTTATAAAATGATCCAAAGTCGCTTTGTGAATCTCTCATTCATTATTGCCTGTGGTCATATCTGGGGTATAGGCCACTCGATTCTAACTGGCCCTACGTCTTTCCAATTTGTTTGGCATCTGCTTCCGAATCCGGGCGCCACGTCTTCTTGGGCGTCCCCTCTTACTCCTTGGAGGTTCCAGGTTAGGGATTGCCTTGTTATGTTGTATTCAGGTTTGCGCAGAGTGTGAGCTAACCATCTCCAGCGTCTCTAAAGGATATCTACTTCAATGTGCTGCTGCTTTGTTCTTTGAAAAAGTTCTTCTTGTCTAGTCGGCGAACCATAAGAATCTTCCTGATGAATGAATCCAGGTAGAATGTTTGAATCTTCCGTTATGTACAATTTTGTTGAACATGTCACATTGCTAATAGGTCAACATGCGTGATGCGTTACCATGTGTTATGAAAATTGAAACTTACCGCGTGATAGTCAGGACTAATGTTGTCCACACCAAAGCTGTCCATGTATTTAGCAAACCCCTCGTTTAGCCACAGATCATCCCACCACGCCATGGTGACCAGGTTACCAAACCACTAAAGAAAAATCATATGACATTATAATAAAATAATAATCTACATACATAAAAATTAGGCATTTTTTTAATCTTAAATGAAATTCATTTAGTTGAATTAGTCATTTAGGTAAACCTTATTTTAAAATAAAAATTTTGCTTATACAAAGTTAAGAAAAAACAAGTTTAAATGACAAAATACAATATTGATAATGATACAATCAAAACCTTACGTAGTAAGGCCCTGTATAAACACTTATGGTCTATACTCTATAGTAAATGAAAGGTTGAAATTTTAAATCTGATAGAGCGTATCCGAAAACCCAATTTCTATCCCTGAATAAATGTAAAATGATATTTCAGCTACATCTGTGTGCAAAAAAATATTTTAAATATTAATCAAGTCGTTGAAAAAAACCTTATATTGAATAGTCAGAAAACAGATATCTTTCCATGGTCTCATTGAATAACATTATAGCTCACAGTAACACAGTGGACAAACCATGGCCGGCGTTTGATAATTAGACGAAGTGAATTAGGTATCCCCTAATGCAGGGGTCTCAAATGTATATCAGCATGTGGGCTGCAGTGGAAAGTAACAACCAGTCAGCGAGCCGCACCACGAAAGAGAATCTTTTTTCTTTAAATTTTACGAAAACTACTGTCACTGCAGTTCAATGTCTGGGAAGACCCGTTCGCGCAAGGACCTCAGTATTACACAATCTCTCTTGCCTTGTGAAGCTCAAACTCCTTCGAAGTCAGCGCAAGATGAAAAAGTTACAAGGAGAACTTCGTTAGCCAGGCTTACGATGCAATGGATGACGCATGTTTGGAAATCAAAGGCGACAATTAGCGAAAACAGAAAACTACATACCATTTGTTAACACTAAAATGGGAATTATAATACTAATTGTATTCTTAGGTACTCTTAGGCTACTAAGTATTTACGCAGAACATTTTGCTGAAATATTGATGGTCCTTGCTTTGATAAATGGATAATATGTAAGCGTTGGACGGCTATAGCAACAGGCTGTAAGTTTTCACCATGCCCTGGCTACAATTAAAAAAACTGAAATGGAAAAGTGGTTTGAGTGCTGGGACAAGTCCCCAAAAGCCAGTGGAGTCTGGGAGCGCATGAGGCGCCCTGACCACACTTCCCCGTGGTGGAAGCTGTCCAGGCCTGAGCAAGCTGTTATAGCACAGTGCAGGACAGGCCACTGTTCTGTTGGCTCATACTTTTCACGGTTATGGCCAAATTTTGACTCACGGTGCCCCCGCTGCGGGGAAGAAGAGGAAACCGTACTTCATATTCTGTTTGACTTCCCCAGACTTACTGATCTCCGTCTCGACAGGTCTGGGAAACCAAAACTTCTCGACCTGTATGGTGATGCCTACGCACTACGCAAGACAGCAGGGTTTCTGTCCAGAGCTTTTCCACGAGAGGATTTAAGCCTCTCAGGCCCTCACTCAAATGGAGTTTGATGATGATGATGATGATGGCGGCTATAGCAAGGATGAAATGTTCTCTCTATTTTTAAATGACATTTTGTAGCTCGATCCAGATCGAGAAGTTCTGTCTCTGAGTTTGTCAGCCTGACTTTCATTCATTCATTCAGTCATTCAGACTTTTCATTCAATAATTCAATCAGAGACCAATCGTCATAGAGCATCAGTACGGTATAGAAACCAATAGCTGTTTGCCAACTTACAGATCTATACGATGTGGAAACAAATTATTGGTCGCGACTGCCCTTAGGCTGTGACGTCGAAAGCTAATATTGAGGACTTCTATAAGGAATGGTCTTCTTCAATCTGATTTTTATTGTTCATTCAGTCTATTTGACTTTGTATTCATTTAGTCAATCTGCCTTTCATTGATTAATTCAGTCAATTATTTTGTATTCATTCAGTCAATCTGACTTTCATTGATTAATTCAGTCAATTATTTTGTATTCATTCATTCAATCTGACATTGCTAAAATTCATTCAATCAATCTGACTTTGCATTCATTTATTAAATATGACTTTATATTCATTCGTTCAATCTGACTTTGTATGCATTTAGTCAATCTGACTTTTTATTCATTCGGTCAATCTGACATTTTAAAAATTCATTCAGTCATTTGAATTTTAGTCAAATGAATTTGTATTTATTCAGTCAATCTGACTTTGTATTCATTCACTCAATTTTGACTTTCATTCACCTAATTCGACTTTCATTGATTCATTCAGTCTTACATTTTTTAAAAATTCATTCAGTCAATTTGACTTTGTATTTATTCAGTCCATCTGACTTTTTACTCCTTCAGTCAATCTGACTTTTTTACTCCTTCAGTCAATCTGACTTTTGATAATTTACCTGAATTTCATCTAGTCAATTCAACTTTCATAGCGTCATAGTACTGACTCTAAAGAGTGGTAAAGTATATATAGTTAAACATAACACTAAAAATATATTTCCTGTAAGCCTCGCACATACGTAACTAAACAGTTGAGTAGTACTACCTGGTGGGATAGCTCATGGCTTACTGTCCTAGCCACGGTCATCTTTCTGGTCAGCCTTGAAGTCCCTTCTTCATACAGCATGTGGTCATCTCTGGAATAAATCCATTAAAGTAGTCAGACATTTATAGGATGGTTAATTGAAGATTATATGCAGATGTTATGAAAATAACATGAAGATTATAAACATGAAGATTATTTTATGATCGGATGAAAGTTATGAGCGTACTGATGAAAGTATATAGACAAACACAAAGAGAGAAAATGGGAGAGAAAGAAAGAAAGAGATAGAAATATATGTAGAGGAGTAGAGATAAAGAGAACGAGATAGAAATGTAGAAAGAGAATGAAAGAGAAAGAGAGGGAGAAAATGCAATGTAGAGAAAGAGATGTAGAGAAAGAGAGAAAATGATATAGAGAAAGAGAAAGAGAAAAAATGATATATAAAGAGAACAAAAGAAAGAGAGAGAGAGAACGAAAGATAGAGAGAAAGAGAGGGAGAGAAATTGGGGAGAGAGGGAGAAAGAGAGAAAAAAAAAGAAAGCAAGAGAGAGAGAGATAAAGATGAAACGAAATTGAAAGTAGAAAAAGATTGACAGAGTGAAAAAAGAAATTGAAACTATAAGAGAAATTTATCAAAATAGAGAGTGGCAGAAAGACGGGAACATAATTTGTATTTGATTATCATCTTATATTATTTTATCTTATATAATGCAGACGTTACTTCAAACAAGAAGATGATTACGTCCTACGCGTCATGCATTTAGTCAAGCATATTAACCAATGACTTAAATTCTGCCAAGTCACTGGTTTTCCTGGCTAGCTCAGGCTACCCATTCCATAGCATTTGTACAGATTTGTCCTAGCATATGGGACGAGGTATGTGCCTTTATCATCTAACAGGATGTCCAGGACCTTGATTGTAATCATTGTCACTGGTCAATCTCTCAAAAGTATAGACACATTTTGAGCCTTCATTTCAACTATGTATCATTTACCTGTACGTTATAAGGCCCCAGTTTTCCATACCACCGAACGCAAAATGTTTAAAAGTGATCATATCTGAAACCAAACAATTGGATAAAGTTAAGTTTATAAAAAAAACATATTCATGTCTTGGTGGCCTGGTGGACATGTGTCTGTAGACATATGTTGGTGGACATGTGTCTGTAGACAATTGTTGGTGGACATGTGTCTGTAGACATATGTTGGTGGACATGTATCTGTAGACATATGTTGGTGGACATGTGTCTGTAGACAATTGTTGGCGGACATGTGTCTGTAGACAATTGTTGGTGGACATGTGTCTGTCGACATGTGTTGGTGGACATGTGTCTGTAGACATGTGTTGGTGAACATGTGTCTGTAGACATGTGTTTGTAGACATGTGCCTGCAGACATCTGTTGTAGACAGCTCCATAAATCAAGCATAATTTCTTTCCCTTGTTCGATATACCAAGCAAAATAAATAATTAACAATAACTTATTCATTAGTTGGTTATCTTTTTCTTTATCGATTCTTGTGTTGTCAGGTAAAATAATTTTTTTTTTGTAAAATTTCACCTTGATCCAAGATTGTCTAGACTAGTCTAGAGGGATAAATAACGTGTACCAACTTTTTACCAGACAGACAGACAGACTGATAGACAGACAGAGTGAGTTGAAATAGGCTTTGTAAAAATCTTTAGAACGAACATAAAAAGAACAAAAGATCAAAAGATCTGTTGAACATAAAAAGATCGATATAACATAAAATTAAACAAAAAATTAAGAAGAACAGAACATAAAACATCCGAACATGAAAACGAAAAACAGAACATAAAAAGAACACCGAAAATTAATATGAAATTAGAAAAAAAAGAACAACATAATTTGAGAACTACAGAACGAAAAGTACAAAAGAACAGCAGAACATAAAAAGAAATAAGAACATAAAATGATCAACAGAACATGAGAACGTTAGAACGAAAAGAACGGCAGAACACGAAAAAGAACTTCATAACATAAAAACGATCGGCAGAACATAAGAAAAGATTAACAGAATAAAAAAAAGAACAACAGAACATACATAAAACACCAAAAAAAGAAAAAGACAATAGAAAATATAAAGAACAACAGAATTAGAGAGGAAATTATAATTAATACTGAACTATTATTATAGCTAGCTTATTGTACTTACCTAACTTTGGGAGATTGTATGAAATGTTATAGAACTCTTCAAAGAAATGCAGTAAGTCCACACCAATGTCCAGGGCAAACTTGGTGGAGTTGACCATAGGTGGGGGCGCCCAGGTGCTGAACTGAAAGCATGCAAATTGATGCATTGATAATATATGTTGTGTCTTTTAATCTATGTGTCTTTGGTCTGCGTGTCTTTGGTCAACGGGTCTATTGTCATTGTGTAAACGGTCTGGGATTTGAGTGTCTATGGTGTTTTTGTCCTTGGTCTACGTGTCTTTGGTTCATGGGTCTATGGTCAATGTGTCAACGGTGTACGGGTGCATGGTAAATGTGTCAACGGTCTAAGGTTTATGGTCTATCTGTCTATGGTCAACGTGTCTTTGGTGTACAGGCCTATGATGTATGTGTCACGGTCTGAGTTTTATGTGTCAATGTTCTATTATCTATGTGTCTGTGGTTTAAGTGTCTATGTTCTATGTGTCTTGGCCTACGAGTGTATGACCTATGTGTCAATGATTTAAAGATTTAGTGTCTTTGGTCTATGTGTGCTTGGTCTACGCGTCTATGGTCTATGTGTCAGCGGTCTGAGGTCTATGTGTCTTTGTGTTATGTCTCAATGGACTGAGGTTTATGTGTGTATAATCTATTTTTCTATATGTGTTTATAGTTTATGTGTCTATGTGTCTATGGTTTATGTGTCTATGGTTTATGTGTCTATGTGTCTATGGTTTATGTGTCTATGTGTCTATGGTTTATGTGTCTATGGTTTATGTGTCTATGGTCTAGGTATCTATGTTTTTTTGTGCCTATGGTCTATGTGGTATAGAATTATAGGAGAATGCACTCTATTTTTATATAAAAAAATTTAAAGTTTATAAAATAAAAATATAATAATCTAATTTAATGGAGTCAAATCAACGATGGTGTCGTTAATTACGAGAGAAAGAGTTAAAATTATAACGTTAAAAGCAGAGTTTTCAATTAGTGGTCAATTAGGTAGTATTGTTTCCCAAAAGATGTACAAGAACTTTTAAATCTTTAGAACCGCTTTCGAAATGCGTGTCCTCCTAGTGTTCAGCCACCTTTTTGAATGTATGTAGAGTTTGCAATCTGAAAAGAGAAATTGTAAACAAAACAAATAAATTGAAAGAAGCGTAAAGTATTGCCTTTAGTCCGTTGCTCGTGTTCTTACTCAGATGTTCGAAATCTCCGATATAGAAAGCCACCAGGTAGGTTGACATGTAAGGTGTCACGGTATACACATCTCTGACATATGTCACATTGCCTTCAGAGCTGAAGATAAGATAACGTCACATAAACAACAAAATTAATTAAAGAGAAAACAATTTGAGAACCGTGCGTCAAGACAGTATGGGTCACAAAGAAGTTATTCGAGTTATTTCAAGTTAAGATGCAGTACACCTGCGGCGTTTTAGTTGTGTATCAGCAGTTTGGAGGACAACAAGTATTTACATTATAATTTAAAAATACAAAGATTCATGTATTTAAAATTAATGTATTTAATTTTATTTAATACAAGTATTTACATTATAATTTAAAAATACAAAGATTGATGTATTTAAGATTAATGTATTTAATTTTATTTAATACAAGTATTTACATTATAATTTCAAAATACAAAGATTCATGTAATTAAGATTAATGTATTTACTGTTTGAATCAAATTGGCTTAAGCTACTACAGCTGCCAACAATACAGGACAATATACGAGGTCTTTGCCAAATTAAAAAGTTGCGTGTTCAGACTATAAGACACCAAAAATAATAAACATTTTTCTTTTTGTCATAGAGATGTGCTAGTCATATTAAACTAAACGTAGACTTGCACAGAAAATTTCGGTAAAATATAAATAAAGTGGGAGCTTTTTTCAAAATTATTTATTTTTGAAACAAAACATACAATTAGTGTTTCTAATTTGCTTAACTAGACAGCAAAGATGACCCACTGAAAGCACTGCAGTTACTTCCCGCAGTTTTTAATATTATATTTTTAGCTGTAATAGTAAGGGGTCGTTCGTAAATGACGTCATGCTGTGGGGGCGAGGGGTTTGAGAAAATGTGACACTTTGTGACAGGAGGAAAGTTTGGGTAGCGCTTTTGTGACGTCAAAAATTTAAAATTCTGAAAAAAAACAACAACAAATAACATATTTTTTTTAATTTTCAAAAGTCTTCGAAAAATAATAACATTTTTTAGGTACTCATTTCAACATGAACTTCTCATGTAGTTTAATTCTTAAATTAAAAAGTGTGGAGAGTGTGGAATGGATAGATGAAGATCTCATTTAAGACAATTTAATTTTCGAGTCAGCTCCTCAAGCAGAAGAAGAAAATCTTCCCGTGTATACTATCGATGAGCACATGAAACCTCTTTGGGAAAAAAAATTGTTGAGAAATAATTAATTTGAAATAAATATTTTTTTTTTATTTTGTGACGTTACGCAGTGGGGGAAGGGTGGTCAAAAAGGTCTTTTTTTGAGTGAACTCATTTACGAACGACCCCAAATGGGAAATGCAAATATAAGTTTTGTGAGGTCTTTGTATAGTTCTAAATCTCTCTCTCCCAATCTCCCCATCTTTTGTATTCTAAATCAGAATCTATTATTTGTTTTTTTATCATCTCTTACTGTTGCATGTTTTTCTTTCTTTCAACCTTTTATCTTAAGCTCTCTTTTACTAACTCTCTCTTTTCTCTCACTCTCTCTCTCTCTCGCTTCCTCATCTTTGCATTTCTCTCTCTTTCTCCATCTTCCTCTTTCTCTCTCTTTCGTTCTTTCTCTTCTTCCTCTTTCTCCTTTTCTTTCTCTCTCTCTCTCAATTCTTTCTCTATTTCTCTCTGTCTTTCTCTCTTTCTTTATCCCACTCTGCCTCTTTTTGTCTCTCCCACATTCTCTTTTTGCTCTCTACCTCTATTTCTTTCTCTTTTAATTTTTCTCCATTGTTCTCTTTCTTTCATTTTGGCTCTCTCTTTTTCTCTTTCTTTCTCTCTTCCTTTTTCTGATCCATTTTTATCTAAACCTTGTGATCACTGACAGTTTAAAATAAAAATAAATATCACTTAGCATTGACTTCGCTTCTCAATCAACTCACAAGTTTTGGTCAGTTTTGATCATCTGCGTGTTGGAGAGAGAGTTGAGGTGGCTGGGTCTGATCAACGTCACATTGAAAGTTGACTTCATGGCAGGCTCGTCGAAGCACGGGAAGGCGCTGCGGGCGTACGTGGGCTCAAACTGCGTTACTGTGTAGAAACTGTTCAAAGTACATACATAGGTCAACGAATACATAGGTCAGTGAATACATAGGTCAGTGAATACATAGGTCAGTGAATACATAGATCAGTGAATACATAGGTCAGTGAATACATATCAAACTATACAGACATTTTTTTTTTTTACCAATTATCACAAAAATCTTGTGCGCTGTTCTTTTGTGTGCTGGTCAATATGTGCACCACAGGGAACATGCACACTTGTTCCTGTTCTAAACATAGGGAAACTAGAACAGTCACAAAATAGGGCCGTTATAACAAATAACTATTCATACTTCACTAGAGCAGTACTAGAAAGAAATGAGAAGGCTGACACACTTGATAAGAGTGGGAGAAGTAACTCACAAATAAACTCTGCACTCTATCCAGAAGAAATGAAAAATTATTTGTAAATAAAATAAATGAAAAATGGGCGAGCTCTCATCCAAATCACAGAAAGATGATGCTTACTATAAGCTATTTCGACAAGATCAACGTCTAATTTTTCGACTTAGGACCGGATACAACATAATGCGACAACACACGTACCGGAAGCTCAAAATTGGAACCAGTGAAATATGCCCATGTGGAGTCTCACCAGAAAATGCCGACCACGTCCTCCAATACTGCTCTCTTTAACAAGAGGCCCCGTAAAAGGCCCTGGCCCCAATACACCCCAATACAAAGAAAAATATATGGAGAGCTCCCTGACTTGGAAACCACTGCGCATATATTGGTCTAGTCATCTGAACGCTCCAACATTAAATGAGAACGAAGAAGAAGAAGATGACTAGAGCATTGTTTACCAAACTGTGTTCCACGGGACCCTAGTGTTACGTGAGGACTGAAAGGGTGTCTCACGAACTACTGGAGTAGTTAACTAGTAGACCAGTGTGTGAACTAATCTCTCTAAGAAGAAAAGCAAAGTGCTGAGCTAATTATTTAGAATGTGCCAAGAGTTCCGTAGCGGAAAAGTATAGGAATCACTGCACTAGAGTAACACAGTATAGAATAATCACTACATTTAGAGACCCTTCAGGACATAGCGCAATAATGAAAGTAGCAATAATACATAAAACACTGAAACATAATACAAATACAAGTAACACAGCTTTATAAACAAGAAAATATTTTTTAAAATTATATTAAGCATAGTTCTATAAATTATTTTCAATCAATCATGCAATTTTTTTTTATAGATCTAGATTCTAGACTAACTAAAAAAGATATTTCAGATTCGTGTTCTCTGTGATAGTAAGTGTATGTGTTTTGAATGGCAAGTAGAGCAGTGTGTGTGTGCCTGTGTATGAAGTGACCAGTTGACCTTAAGATTGCATGGTTGAGTGAACAGCATAGAAAGTGTGTAAGTCAGGGCTGTGTGTAAGGGAGGTCAGAATGAAGAACAAGATGATAGAGTGACGTATACAACACAATAAAAGGGATTAACTAAAATCATTGCGTTAGTCTTATTAATTTGAAGAGTGTCTATTACACTATTACTATAAGACTCAGAATAAAGGGGAATAACTCAGCTTATGTCACCAATTCAAGGCAAGCTCTTGACTGGAATCCACAAGGAAAGAGGAAAGTGGGCAGACCCAAGCAAACCTGGAAGAGGTCAGTCATCAGTGAAGCTGAGGGTACTGGAATGACATGGTAGCAGATGAAGAAAGCTGCTCAGAACCGAGTTCGGTGGAGAGGTGTGGTTGCGGCCCTATGCTCCCCTGGGAGTACACAGGATTAAGTCAAGTAAGTCAAGTCACCACTTCAGTCAAGTACAATTTCTTTCCTTGTTCAAGATACTCAACAAAATAATTAATTACCGATAGTTTATTAACTAATTGGTTCAATTTTTTTTTTTTTTATATTATTGTGTTGACGATTAAAAGAAATAATTGTGCCAAATTTCAGCTTGACTCAAGATTGATTGGGTGGGGGAGAAATAATATGTACAAACTTTTTAATAGACAGACAGACAGAGTGAGTTTATATAAGCATTATAAATACTCAGAAAGACACAGATATGAAGGATAGAACAAATTCTTCCAAAGTGCCATTAGAGCATGGAATGGGTTGCCTGAGTCAGGGACTAGTTATCATATTTTACGTGTCTAATCGACATTCATAACTAGATAAACCCATACATATGCGTATGATGTAATTATCTTCAGTTTTAAAGTCTAACTTATCGGAAAAGATAACATCTTTTTTTATCTAGTACAATAGCATTTCCCCTTTAAAACCATGCTGCCTATAGTACAGATGGTAAAAAGTTCATTTTTTCTCTGGGTCACAAGGTTGTCATGTGGTCAGCACAAAGAACAACCACCTATACTTCCAACAAACTAAATTGAAGTTGGTTGAACTCAACTTGCCCTAAAGATGCCGAAACAAGAAAAAAAATCCACCCTTCACCAGGATTCGAACAAAGCGATTTCAATCACCGTAGTCTGCATAGTGGGAAGTGTGGTTGAGAGGCTAAGTGCCCTTGAACTTGGCTTAGCTTGGCTACCTAGAAGGGGGCTCGAGGTTCGACACCCGACTCGGACAGAGTTGTGTTTACCGAGAGCCTAAAGGCAGCACGGAAAACCAACTCCTAGATACCCCCTCCCCCACGGGTCCACAAATGAGATTGGACCAAACGCTCTGAGCATGCTTTAAGCATGAAAGTTGCGCTATATAAAAGCTATAATAATAATAATAGTGCAATAGTAATATTTTCAGATTGTTTGTTTTCTACCTTGACTTTCACTCGATCGCCACTCATCAACCCGACAAGAAAAGATGCTGTTAATTTTATTCCTTAATTCTAATTCTCCTTTATTATTTTCCGCGTTTAGAAGCAGTACTTCATTTTTCTTATTTATATTTTATTGATCTATTAGGGTAAAACGTCAGCACCCTTTTTTTTAAATCAGAAAATGCTATAATTGGTAAAAATAAATGCATGTTGTTTTTATACTGCAAATTAAAGTTTATAAACCCAAAATTAAGTTGAATTAATGGGGTCAAATCAAAGATTGCATCGTCAATCAGGAGAGAAAGAGTTATAAATCCAATGAGGGAAAACGAAAGACCAGAAGAAAATTGAGGCATGCAGAATCAAGAGATGTTGATACAACAACTGTGAGTATACTGCATTTAGAGACGAAGTGTAAATCACTTACTGGTCGGTGTCGTTGATGTTGTAGCTCCCTTGGAAATAGCCAAACATCTCTGTATTAAAGTCTCCACGAAAATGAATGTGCAGCAGATAAGTCTTATTCACCTGTTGGTTAAATGTATACGTAAATATAAATGTTAAGCTAGGTGCTGAAACCATTTTAAACATAAATAAGAAGTAATTATGTTCCTCTTTGATACTCTAGAATATATAGTGCAGCGTAGATGATGTCAATGCCATCCGTTACTAAGGCCCATGGTTTGCATGGATGTCATGTCTCCAGTATAACGAACATCCACAACTATTTATCCTCAACTAGTGTCAGGTTCCCGTTAGAGTGAAGTCGACTCAGAAGGGATCTGGAAATCTCTACACAAAAAAAAAAGAATCTCCTTAAGGATTTGAACCCAGGATCCCGGGTTTGGAAGCCAAGCTCCTTATCACTATGCTACCTTGCCTCCTAAAAAAATGCTAAAATCTTCACAAATTAAAATCTTTGTTTCAGTTATTATGCATTTCCCCATCTACCAAATTCAACGTTTCAAAACCGGTGTTTGGTTGTGGGAAATGAATCAGTTTCCTTCCTTCATCTCAAAGAACGCACATGCGAGTTTGTCAAAATGATAGTATATTCTGTTTTAATAGGGAAAATGAAGATTACTTAGACTTAGATCCCTCCGATTCGTTCGGCAAATTCTGCAGCTGTCTCCATAAAGTCACTGGCTATGTCTGAAGCCTCCTCCCACCTGGTGTCCACTGCTCTGATGTCCTTCATGAAAGTGTGGCTCCAAATTATTCAAGGACTTCCGTATTTGCGCTTTCCTCATATTGCCTCCATGTCATGAAAAATGATGATAGCCACTCTAAGATTATATTTTGAAATCCTGGAAGTGATAGTCTGTAGGTGTCCTAGAAGAAAGTAATGGCTTAAAGTGGCCACTTGTCCCGGGCAATCCTTCTCAGCTTCAACGGGGCACTCGAGTGGACTGCTTGGAATGTGGTCTTTGTTAAGTAGCACCGGATCACTTACAATGCGGCCATTGTGAAGTCAATTTGGACTTCTGCATTGATATTAATATTTCGAATATTTTTTATCCATGGCATTATTTAAAAACATGACAACGTAATAAATAAAAAGAAAACATTTATTTAATTTAAATTTGTCGACATTGGGGCACACATACACAGACAATGTACTGGGAAAGTTATTTTAGAACATAACTCAGCAATTATTTTAAACGTCATTCATGGAGGGCTCCTTACCTTTAAATCTCTGTCTAAATTTAGAATAAGAAACTGCCTTTCAGAGTCGATGTCGAACGACAGCACACTTGGATCAGAATCCTTGAATCGTTTTCCATAAACACTGACTTTAACGTCGAGAATCTGTAGGTTTACTGAATGAAGCGTGATGTTCTTTGTAACGGATCTACAGTGAAACCAAATAGTGACATTACCCTGTATAAGAAGAAACAAAAATGTTGTTAATAAAAGTCATCTATCAAATCATTCAAATCTAAACTGTACCAGAATTCTAATTTCCCATTTTAAAATTTCGTTTCATATAAAGGGAGGGGTGTTATAATATAGGCAGATGGATTGACGGTCCCCTCACGGTTGTCCTTGTAAGCGCCTTCCTCGTTTTGACCTCGATGTTTAAGTAACACTTAAGTAACACATGTAACTCTTGGTTAACTTCCACTACATGTAACTTGGTTAACTTTCATGGCATGTAACTCTTGGTTAACTTCCATGCCATGTAACTCTTGGTTAACTTCTATGTCATGTAACTCTTGGTTAACTTCCATATCATGTAACTCTTGGTTAACTTCCATGACATGTAACTATTGGTTTACTTCCATGTCATGTAACTCTTGGTTAACTTCCATGTCATGTAACTCTTGATTAATTCCATGCCATGTAACTATTGGTTTACTTCCATGTCATGTAACTCTTGGTTAACTTCCATGTCATGTAACTCTTGGTTAACTTGGTTGAAGTCCATGTCATTTAACTCTTCATTGGTCTCCAAGTCAAGTAACTGATATGCGAAATTCATTCTGTAGAAGGACATGTCCAGCTTGGAGACAATAATCCACCTATTTAACACAATCGTCATCGCGTCAGCAACTTATGCATGCGAGACATGGAAGTCATCTGCTAATGGCAAAATAAAAAAGGTGCTAAATGTGGCACGGCAAAAATGGCGGATTTTAGAAGTCAGTTACATAGAACTGGGACTCAGGTTGTTACTGAGATTGAATTCATTTCTGAACTGTAAGATTCTGACACGTGAGACTATTGGAGATTATTACATGTCACAGTCTTAGTACAAGTTTATTTTAGCTCGACTTGCAAGTCAAGCGTTGTGATTGACAAGCTAACATCTGAATATCAACCAATAGAACACATTCTTTCTGCCCCAAGTCCCAACCTCGTCTTATCGCATTTAACAGCGGCCTAATATATGGCGAATTATGGGTGGGAGGGGATAAGATGCTTTGTTACGTGTGATTGGTTGACTTTCTAAGAACTATGTCCCATCGGACCAATCAAAATAGCGATACACAAAATATGGTGAGAAGGCTGATATCTTATTTACATAAATACATATTCTGTTATGTTATAAAATGGTTTAATTTAATAATTTATAAACCTAAAAATTAGCACGGGTTCAAAGAAAGTGCGGGACCCACTGCGGTCTCTTATGTTGCAGTGCCTAAGGCCTGCCCTGCAAAATAGCAGCGTATGCTAGGCCGCCGGTCGACTAGTACTAATTTATTTAAATTTAATAACTGTAATGAAAATTAAACTGTCTTTTTGCCGCCCCCTTCCCTCTTGTTGTTAGTCGCTCGTTGGCTTGTAGTTTACAATGGCTGCCTGGTCGAGCGGTTTGCACACTGGACTGTCGTATCGATTTACCGATGGTCCCGGGTTCAAACCCTGCCCGCTCCCATACCCGTCGTCCTGCGGGAGGTTTGGACTAGGAAATAACTATCTTCAACTCTGAAGGAATTTCCGAAACATGTAAAACATTTTACAAACATTTTACAAACTTAAAGTCAATTTACTTTTATGTTAAACAATGAACGTAGTTAAGCGTAGAAAAGTTTTGGGTAATTACAAATGTCGATCTACATTAACATTAATTAAGGAGCACTTTTATTGCTGACCTATATCGTATGGACATTCCAACAGACAAGTTTAAAGGCATTGGATCTTCAGGTTCGTGCCAATGGCAAGGGAAACTAGACAAAAATAGCATGTTGATTTTCATTTTTCTTCTAAGTTTAGATGTTAAGTGTTAATATCAGGGCCGGTCTTAAGCATAGGCAAAGAGGCAAACTAGCGGCCGAACTAAAAATTATTTTAAAATTATATTGACAGCTTGGATATATTTTTAAACATAGCAGAGCGCTGAGTCTCTATTTCAAGTAGTCTAGCTCTAAGTCTCTACTTTAATTTTAAACACTTGTAACACTATGTATGCCAGAAGACCTTCTTGCATCCTTTTGGTGATAATGACGTAACTATATACATATTATTTTTTTAGTTGGATATTTATTATTTATTTTCGTCTCATTATGGCCACCAAGTTCACTTCAACTAGTGCAGAAGTTCTCAACCTTTTGGTCGCGAACCCTTTTGGGGTCGAATGACAAAGTCCCAGGGGTCGCCTAAGACCCAGCAAATTTGGATTTTTCGTCTATTCATCATTGAAAGTTTTTTTGTTCATTCTAACGTGCTGTAACAAGCAGGTTTGAACTGTACTTGGTATTCAAATTATTTCTTATTCCGTTCTGTTAGAGATTGTGTTGTACCTTCTTCTTTCATTTCCAAGAACAACATTTTGCAAACCAAGGTTTTCCAATTTTTAGTTTTTAAGTCCAAATTGAGAAGCAGACTTGATACAGAAGATGACATTCATTGTGCTGCTAGATTCCTGATCTGGTGGAACAGAAACAAGCTCAACTTTCGCACTATCATTGACGTGTTTGTAAATAGTATACCTTCGAAGCACTATTTCTGCAACAACGTAGTTTACTGTATCAAAGATTGTTATCCTTACTTCACTATACTTGTCAAGTTATCCCTTAATTATGTATATAGTGAATACGCAATAGAAAAGTAAATGTATCCAAACCTGAATAATAACCTTTTTTTTTAATTTAATTATGAGCACAAAATTCACCGTTCGAGGGTTATCACACAGTAAGAACAGGGTGATAACCACTGGCCTAGGGGCTCCAGTTACCAAAGGCCTTCCCTGTTAATGCATTGATGAAAAGAGTCTTATCTGCTCGTAACACCAAGCAACATTGAAAGGAACTTGCAAAGCTTACCTTAAAATAAAAATCTTTTGTTTTCGGCGTGTTCAGGTAAGTTTGGATCTCCAGGTCATAGTGGAAAGGAACAACGGAGATTGGCAGCCGAATGTCCAGTGGCTGCTGGTCCCTGGTTAAGTAGATGGTCACTGTCACCGCACTGGCAAGGAGAACCAATAACACGACAAACGAGATGCCGGCATAGCATCCAACCCTTTGGGTTTCCATTGCCTTGTTCTGTCCCATTCTGTGATGATTATCTTAAGATGTTGACTAGGAAAGAAAAAGAAGCGATTATTTTATTGAAGATGGCTTGTAAAAAATCAAAGTTGTCAATCAGGGTTCGGGGACCATAGTTTGGGAATTACCGCAATAAATAACAAAACACAAACTTTAAAAAAATAAAAGCTGATATTAAACGTCATTTTATTAAATTTGTAATAGATCTAGACTAACAACAATAAATCTGTACGATTATAACTATTGTTTTCGTTAACCGCAGTTTCATGTCTTTAGCTTTCTCATTACGCTATAGTACTATCAATGATCTTGATCAGTTCAGAAAAAAGAAGTAGGGGAGAGAATGTGTGAATGTTACCGTGATCGCATTTAAATGCGTAAAAAACACGTTTTTACTTAGGGCTCAAAACTTCTCAAGAGGACTAACTCAACTTATACTACCACATCTGTCAAGTACGATTTCTTTTCCTTGATCGATACCAAACAAAATAATTAACTACTAAAAGTTAATTCACTAAACATTCAAAGACAGCATCGAAAAACAAAGAGATTAGAGACAGGGTTACTACAGCGATTAGACAACTTAATGACTTGCTAACCATTACAAGAAAGACGCAAACTAAAAATGTATGGCCATATTACAAGATCTTTGGGGTTCGCAATGACCTTCCTTCAGGGAACAGTACCAGGAAAAAGAAGAAGAGGCAGATAGAGAAAGCGATGGGAGGACAACATAAAGAATGGACGAGCCTACCATTAAAAGAGGTTCCAACTAAAGCAGAAGACAGAAAGGAATGGTGAAAGACGGTCTACAAATTTTTCTTGGTGCCCCAACGTTCCAACAGGCCAAGAGGTAGGTCAAGGTAAAAACAGTTAACCAAACGATTATTTTTTCTTTATTGTGTCTTGTTTTGTGAGATAAAAAAAAATAATTGTGCGAAATTTCAGCTTGATCCGAGATACGTGTGAGAGAGCGTGTACAAACTTTGTATCAGAAAGACAGACAGTAATATAGTATAATATAGTATAAGACATAGGAGGTCTTAAAATGTTTGTTAAATGTTTTCCATGTTTCGGATGTTTCTTCAGAGTTGAAGATAATTTACTTCCTAGTCCAAACCTCCCGCAGGACCACGGGGGCTTGCAGCGGGCAGGGTATGAACTCAGGACCATTGAGTCCGAACGTCCAGTGCAAATACTGCACGACCTAGTAGCCAGGTTGATATAAGCTTTCTAATAAAAAGCATACAAGGATAAAGTCAAGATGTAGCCTTATTTGTAGCAGTGCCTCGAAAGGAAACATCAGGTACGTATGAGGATGGAAAAGTCAAGATCTAGCCTTATTTGTAGCAGTGCCTCGAAAGGAAACATCAGGTACGTATGAGGATGGAATAGATTCCATCAGACTGTGGAATCAGAGGACACGAAAGGGCCGACAGTTTGGCGAAACTAGGAACACTTTTAGACCAACCAGAGGAGCCGCCAACATACGAGAGTGCAAAAGCAAAGATTTGTGAATGGATCAAATCCAAATGGTACAACAGCTGAGACCATTGTAGCATGGGGCGGGAAGTCTGGAAAGTTCTCAAATGCCCAAACAGAAAAGACGAATGGTGGCAACTAGACAGAGAAGGAGCAAGCAATCTTGGCA
This sequence comes from Biomphalaria straminea, assembly GCA_021533235.1. Taxonomy (NCBI): domain Eukaryota; kingdom Metazoa; phylum Mollusca; class Gastropoda; family Planorbidae; genus Biomphalaria; species Biomphalaria straminea. Next base: position 4,424,726 of record JADKLZ010019686.1, on the reverse strand, counting down.
CGATTCCGCACTGGACACTATCCGATAGGAGCATATTTCTCTAGGATCCGAGAGAATCACGTTCCCAGATGTCGACACTGCTACGAGGAAGACGAAACTGTCAAACACATCCTCTACGAATGCAGGGTGCTCAGAAACAATTTAATAAGATACGACTAGTCTTGAAACAGAACTGGTGCATGCGGGGGTCTCGCCTTGTATGGAGACAGGCAGACCCTACATAACACTGCCAGATACCTGGACCGTGCTGTAAGGGATTAATGCCGGTACGGAACCATGGAGACTTACAAATGGCATAAACAGAAACAGTGAAATATTCTAACATTCCGAACTTACACCCACATTCTAAGACCAGCGGTTCTCAACCTTTTATGCACGGCGACCCCTTTTTAAAATTTCCCACTCTGCCACGATCCTCCGCAAACACACACACACATCAATAGAAGGATAGACACCAACAATCCATATTTTCGATTTTCTTATGTAACCCTTGGCAAATCGTTGCAACCCTCAGTTTGAGAACCCCTCCTGTATGAGTTACATTCTAAAAAAAATAACACTTTAAAAAATCGTATACATATTTACAAAAGTTGTTTATCCTTAACATAAGGAAAAGAAAGTGATAACCACAAATTTTTTTTACACGCTCTGGTGCAATAATGTCACTATGTCATCCCATTACGTTTTAATAGGGAAATACATATATATTCTTATCAGCAATTCTTGTTTAGTTCATTTGTTCCCGTTATAACAGCAGCTCTCAACCTTTTAAGCTCGGCGACCCCTTCTTACAATTCACCACTCTGCTTCGACCCCTCCCCCTTCCAACACACACACAGCAAAAGAAGAGTAGACAATAGCAATCCGTATTTTCGATTCTCTAAGACGACCCCTGGCAAATCGTCAATCGACCCCCAAGGTTTCGCGACAGTGAAAGAAAGAAAGAAGAAGACAGAGAATAGTGAAAGAGAACAAAAGAGAAAGAAAGAAATTAAAAAAAAGACGAAATTAAGAAATAAGAAAAAAAAGATAAATGAAAAGGAAGAAGAGAGAAGAACAAGAAATAGAAAGGAGAGTAGAGTGAAGAAGAGAGGAACAGGAAAGGAAGCGAAAGAGAGAAATAAAGAGAAAGAGAGAAAGATAGGGGTTAGGGAGAGAACTAGAGAGCGAGAGATATTGAGAGTATATGAGAAAGTAAAAAACGAGAAAAAAAGAGAGAGAGAGTGAAAAGATAGAAAGACAGAGATATTGAACGAGAGAGATAGAGAAAAAGAGAAAGAGAGAATTAAACTATAAAAAGGGGACACAAAGTGGAAGAAAACCCAATGTGGTAATGTTAACGTAAACATCCGAGACTATAATTCATCTTTAAAATAACACATGTTAGTTTTCTGCAAACAACAGCATCATCTGTTTCCTAATTAACTCCCTTATATACTCCCTATTATCACCTCCTCTCTTATGCAACTCGATATGACGCCTCCAGATACAGCCGATACAGCACACTTGTTTACAGAGACACATCTTGTACAAGCGCAAATGTTATCTTGAAAAGGTCAGGCAAAACATTACTGCGCATTTATTTTTCTCCACAATGTAGGGATATACAAATTTAAATAAAAAATTATGGGAATAAACAATGATTCTCTTTCAACGTCGCCTTCGTTTTCATTAGAGATAAGACAGCTAGAGGCACACAACTTGAACATGAAAATGGGTTAAGAGAGAAATTCGTTGAGGCGTGGCTTGCACGTGGGCTGGAATAATGTTTTCAGTTTTGGCCACACTTCGTAAAACCCATTCTTAATTAAATAAAAAAGTGTACAATAAAGTTCAAGTTTTTGCTAAATAGCACAATTAGTGCTAAGAATAACAACCACCAAAAAATGTACATATTTTTACAAGACTTATATTGATTAATTAACTGGTTATGGACCGGAAGGGTACAGAATACATAATCACTCTTTACCAGGGGTGGGCAACCTTTTTCAACCGAGGGCCGCATTATTAAACTTTTGCAACTAACCGGGCCGCATATATGTATATATTGTTGTTTTTTTCAGTCAAAGCTCCATCAGTTGTTACCCTTGCCATCTTGTACAAGCCAACCCAACTCTTACAACACAATTATTGATAGCATTGAATAAATACTGACCAGGACTTATGTCTTTTACTAAATGTATCGAATTGTTGCTACTAAATATAATCTTCGTTTAGGTTAAACTTTTTAGAAGGACGTTTAGAGTCAAAGCCTCCTCATTTTAGAGTGATAAAATTGTTAAAAATCTCTAATTTCTATTATTTATTTTTAATGTATTTGCATTGTATTGTGTAATGTGTGGGACACCTGATTTCTTTAGGTGTCCGCGGCCCGCATAAAACACTTCGGCGGGCCGTAATTTGCCCACCCCTGCTTTATACCGATTCTCGGGTCAAGATGAAACATTCCATAATTATGTATAGTACTTAACAAACATGAATCAATTATATAAATAAAATAGTACATAAATTATTGGTAATTAATTAATTTTTGGTATGGAAAAAGAAAAATGAATTTTACGATACTGAGTGATTTGGTTGTAAATGTAAATTTCTTCCCTTTATATAAGCGGTGATTTTTTCAAAATCAGGGGTGGGCAAATTACGACCCGAGGGCCACATGCGGCCCGCCGAAGTGTTTTATGCGGCCCGCGAAAACCTAAATAAATCATTGTAAATATGTAAAGAAATTATTGATTAATTAATTAATCATTTTGATTTGCATCACGTATAGCGAAGAGGCTAAAAAAATTGTCTCTAAACGCCATTCTGAAAAGTTTTGCGAAACCAAAATTATATTTATTATATTCTTGAACCAAGACACCTGTTGGATGATGACACACTTATGATAAACTGTTTTACTTTTTACTGTTTACTTTTTTTTATGATGAAATAAATGGCAAATCTGTTCAATGATGTCATTGATGAACGAGCAGTTATCATCAACAACCCGTAATACAATCCACAATAGACATATTGCGGAAGCAGGCTTCATATGGTAATTACGTGTGCTCAAACCTTGCAACCTCCTCCGAATACCGCTAACTCAGGCCACTTCCATTGCGTCATTCTCAAAACTGAAGTTCATCAAAAACTTTCCCAGGAGCACAATGGCGCAAGAAAGGCTTTAATATCAGTAAAGTCACAAACATTAGAAAGTATCGATGTAGATGATGTTATAGATGTCTTTGCTGAAATGAATGCACGACATGAAGCTATATGAATTTAGATTTGTCACTTGTGCAATATTTAGCTATTAAACAAGGGTATTATTCATTAAAAGAGTCTTAGTGATTTTTTTTAGTTAAGCTTACTGACATACTGAACCAATTTGATCTTGCGTTATATAATTTTGGGTACATTATGTCATTTCATATGTCGAAATATGTCAAAATGCAAGGGGCCCCCAAACAGGTCGATCCCCTGGGCCCCCGAATCCCTAGCTACGCCCCTGGCTAGTAACAACTTTGTGGCTGTTTAAAAACTTTGAAATTTAATAAATTGTAATTTTTGGATATTCTGAATCAAAAGGTTGCAGACCCCTGACTACTAGACTACTAAGTAACTACACTACTAAGTAACAACACTACTAAGTAACCCCTCTATTAGTAGGGGAATCAAAATTTTTAAATATTTCGAATGTTAACATATTAAACCCTTGAAAATTTGATGCAGCTTGGGTAGTGGTTTAAAATATTTTCTAACAAAATCATAGTTTCTCAAATGTCATATCATTATTCTTTTTTTCAATGTATTACAATTATGTATTTTATTTTTTAAATTAATACCTACACGAATCTAATTTTGCATAAATTAATTTTAATTGTGAGCCTAAATTCAATAAAATTAACATTATATGTCTACTTTAGAAATTAAATTTACATTTCATTTAATTATTAGTACTTTCCCATAAAAATATAGTACTATTATTAACGTATAAGTATCATTACATTCTAATAAAGACTCGTTTTTAAAACGAGAGAATAGCTAAAACAACTTCAAATGTAAAATATTTGCAGGTGGAAGATATTCACCTTCTTCTGCTATATCACAGGCTAGTTTTGTGACATGAAAGACACGGCACAAGTTGTCCAATTTGTCAAGTATATGTCTTCCCAAGGTCCAAAATCTTCCAGGATTGCTACTTTCATAACAAACTAAATGGGAAGACAGAGCCAATGCGGTGCAACAATGCCTTGAAAACAAGATGATCTTATCAAAAGCACTCTACCATCCTCAGTTTAAAGAACTCTTTAACGAAATGGATACTGTAATGGTTATTCTATTGTTGTATTGGTTGAATCAGTTGTAGCTGATGTATTTTTAATGATGATTAATTATACTAGATGCATGCGTACCTTGTGAGGTGTATTTTTGAATTTGCGAGTTTCAAAGAAGAATCATCACATAAAGAACAAGCACAAACAGGAACGAATACTCAAATGACTAAGTTGACTTCGAGATAAACTTTAACAGAATATTTATTTACAATATAAGCCACAGTCTAGTCGGTCGATAAAAGATGTCTAATCCCCTTGAGAGTCTAGCGGTAACTGATTTCCTCAACGTCAAACTTAACCTATGTCTATGTCGTCATAAAATGTGCGTTCAATGTCGGTACCAAAAAGTGCGCAATTCTAAAATAAACTAAACTAGCTATCTAACAATACACAGTATTTTAACATCATTCTTTACAATAAAGTGACATGGCTTGAATCGTTTTTCTTTGCACTCGAATGAAATTAATACGGTCCTAATTTTAAAAAAGCATAATCAACCTGAATAAGAGAACGACGATGGTTGCAAAAATTGTACTTTATGGTGGATATAACAGCGAAAGGAAATAAGCTGAATCTAAAACTGCAATGAAAGTAAAATCCAACCTAGGTTTTGGTAGAAGAATTCGTTTATTTTGAAAATAAAATAATTCTTTTACAGAGGATATTCAGAACGGAAACTTACTTTATTTTGATTGTCTAAAGCAGTATTGCGATCAAATCAGTGCATCTATTGACACAAATTACGTCACCATAGTTATAAATAAATGAAAGATGAATTTCTTGACAGATTTGAGCAGTTCAAAACCAACAAAATCATTCTAGCATTCCCAGTAAATCCTCTTAACACAAATAGTAACGAAATCATATTGAACCTTTTGAAAATGATACTGGATCTCTAGAAATGCAATTGATCGATTTAAAAAGTATAGCTTTGTGGTGTGGATAATTTACTGAGTCAAAAAGTAAGTTGGAAAAGTTGGAGATCCAGAAATGTATGTACGTTACGTAACAAAATGTCAACTTGAAAAGAAATGTCTCGAGTTGAGGCACTAGCCTATATTAATTATTCGACTCATGGAATAATCTTCCAGAATGCTACAGTGAGGTGAAGTAGTCTTTTGAAGTACTGACTATCTTCGGATTGACATATTCGTGGGAGCAAGTGTTATATTCATATATCATTAAAAGTACATTAAGAAGTCTATTTAAGTATATATATATATATATATATATATAGAGAGAGAAAGATAGATTGTTGGCGAGAAAAAAAATGTGTGGCTCTTTAAAAACTTAAAATTTGGTAAATTGTAATTTTTGTCTCTTTATACTCAAAAGGTTGCCGACACCTGCTCAGACGTTTTTGTGGAAGATACTTTAACCACTGTTACTTTGGTCACTGTTACTTTAACCCTTTTTTCCTTTGGCCACTGTTTCTTTGGCCACTGTTACTTTTGCCACTGTTACTTTGGTCACTGTTAATTAGGCCACTGTTTCTTTGGCCACTGTTACTTAGGCCACAGTTACTTAGGCCACTGTTACTTAGGCCACTGTTACTTAGGCCACTGCAACTTTGGCCACTGTTAATTAGGCCACTGTTAATTAGGCCACTGTTACTTAGGCCACTATTAATTAGGCCATTGTTTCTTTGGCCACTGTTACTTAGGCCACTGTTACTTAGGCCACTGTTACTTAGGTCACTGCAACTTTGGCCATTGTTAATTACGCCACTGTTACTTAGGCCACTATTACTTTGGCCACTGTTAATTAGGCCCTTGTTTCTTTGGCCACTGTAACTTAGGCCACTGTAACTTTGGCCACTGTTACTTTGGCTGCTGTTACTTTAATTTTGTTTATTTGAACATTTTTACTTTGGTCACTGTTAGTTTGAACAATTTCCCCCTAGTTACTGTTACTTTGGACATCTGTATCATAATTTATGTGACTTCATTGAATATTAAGCTTTGTATTTGCATTTCTGATATTTATTTTTTCAGAGTTTTAAAATTTTTTAGAAATTATACAAAAATCTGTGAGGGCGAAATCAAGTATTTTGGACTGGAATGCCGAAGCCGGTAGCATAGGAAAATGCCCATGGGCCGGATCTAGGACAATGTCCCCCCCTCAACCTATCCTGATTGTGACTAAAACTTTACGTCATGTTCTACGTATCATTGCTATTAAAAAAAGGCAGTCCCAGAGGCGTAGCTAGGGATTTGGGGGTCTGCGAGGTGGGATTGACCTTTGGTCCCTTCGTTTCAACATTCGACATAATGACGTGATATAATGTACGTAAATAAATATGCGGAGCTGCCTGATTTGGAAACCACTGCACAGTTCATCTCGTAAAATGGTCTAGTCATTCTGAACCATAGAAGAAGACGCAGAAAGACAGTCGATACCACGCTATTGCCAATTAGGAGGTCTATTTGATCGCTGTAGGTTCCTCTATCGAAGTCTGGGGAGGGCTAAGCAGTATTCACTGCACTTTATAAAGGAGCCCAACGACTGGTACAAATTACTAACCATAGTTTTTCTTTAGTGTTTTACTAAAGAAGGAGGATAAACACAAATCCCCTTTTGCCTACGCTCATGAAATTTAGTGATTGTAGCTTTGCGTTTCTTTTGATCGAAAGGGGGTGGGGCTGGCGGCTAGATCTCAAAACCTCTCTTGGCTACGCTCATGGAATTTGTGACTGTCTCCTTTAGACTTCTATACTTTGTTGATTTGTTTTGGTAATTTTTATGTCCTATATTTTCTTAAATTCAATAGAATGTAAGCTGTAGACCAGCTAGAATCAATATTTGCCAGATTTATTTAAATCTATGAAACAATTTTCTCCAGAAATAGTTATAATAGCAATGTGACTTATATGGCCAGACAAGCTCAGCTCTCGTCTCTTCACAGTATTGAGGAATACCTCTCTTTTTTTTTAATCGCCAGCCAGAGTGTTAACTTTTAAACGAATACATGCATAATAAATACCTAGCAGTTTTAGCAGTTAATCTCAAAGGCTCTATTGGCTCCCGGTAAATAAAATGACAAGACTACAAAGTAGTCTTACTTTGCAGCTAGTGCATCTACAACAACGCCTTTGAACCTTAGTGTATTGATTACACCATATGCCACTCAGCAGGGCCGGTCTAAGGTATAGGTAAAATAGCCAGCCGCTTTGGGTCTGCTTGCACAATACATTCTATCACATTTCTAAATTAAAAAAATAGCGAAATGTGAACAGTATGTTTGTGTGTTTTTTTATGCAGAATATGTATGAAATTTAATGTTTTTTTTTCGCTGTTTTTTATTTTCATTGTTCTCTATAATTTGGGAGGCCTCCTTCACCTGGCTCCATTATTTAACGCATTCTGATAAATGATATAAAAAAATAACGACCTGGTCGCTGTTCTTCCCGATGATTTAAATTTTGAGGCAACTTTTGCACATTTTTGTTAAGCCTTACGTGATGCTATTTTATTGTTCATTGCACTGGTTATGGACAAGTTCATAATGGTTCTTTTTGAAATGACTGATTAGTAATAGTTGAATCTTTTTTTTTTTTTTGTATGTGTGTATCGGTAGGCTTCACTCCTGATTTTTCCTCGAGGTTGTCTCCTGAAGCCTTAGTACCGCAAGGCAGCGTGGGTTTGAAGCCAGAGTACCCCTCTCCTAGATGAATTGCCTTACTAGGCTGACGAGCTCAATCTGCCCGAAGCTCCTGGTTTTGTGGCGCCAGGTAACCGCCTTCACCCCTTCACCTGTTAGTAGGAGCAGTTTCGCCGGGCTCAATATCTAAGCCACACGAGCAGGCCAGGTGCTGGACTTAGTTGTCAGAGGCTATCTGAGACGCATGCCTTTAGGAGTATTTTATAGACAATGGGAGCTTAACCCATTGACACCCCTGGCCATGACAACCTTGAAACCAAATTGCAGAGGCTTGTGAATGCACTGGCAGCTGCTTGTCAGGAGTTTGGACTTACAATTAATTAGTCTCTCCAAGACTGAAATCCTGGCACAAGATGTTTCAGAAACACCAGTGATTTACATCGGTAATCACACACTTACGGTGGTGCAAGAGACAGACTGTGCGTGCTGGCACGAAATTTGCTGAATGCAAAAGAAATGAAGCTGCATCGGCCAAGAGAATGAAAAAGAAAGCTGCCCTGCTGTCAGCCAGCCCTAAAACTGAGGAATATAAATGCACGAACTGTGGCAAACCATGCAGATCCAGAATTGACTTGATCAGCCACTGCCCTGTCTCAAGACGTAACCAAAGCCAGTGACTCATCTCGGCGCATCCATTGTCTTCCGAGACAGAAGGAGCCATATATATCGGTAGGGAGGGGTATCTCGGGGAAGGTTTCCCAACCGCTCAGAAAACACATGCCTGCTAGTCGGGGTTAGAGCTCAAGCACCTTTACTTTGATGAAGAAATACTTATAATCAACGATGACAAATTAACGACTCGTTATTTTGGCAATTTCGAATAAGACCTAGAGGAAAAAAACTTATTTTGACTAAATATCGAGAGATTTTGCCGACGAGAAAGCACGAGAGATTCACTTGTATTATATTTTCTTCTAAAATCTATTCTTCGCGAAATAGCAAAAATGAATCAAATCTTTTTTTGGAGGGCATCATGAGAAACTCCCGCACAGGGCATCAAATGCCCTAGCTACGTTACTGGCGAGAGTAAGGTAGGTCATGCTATAGACTTGGCTGACTTTTGTGTCAGCGGGCAATAAGTTTACTTTCATTACAGTTAATTTATCTTTTTTTACATCATAAAAAAGTATGACATCTCTGAAATTTTATTATTTAACAAGTAGAGCAGAACGAACCAGTGTAATCGTTTCAACATAGTCTCTACTATTGAATGTTAAAGACAATAGACATTTGATACTTACATATTGATGGAAAAGCGGCTTCACTAAGAGCTGGAGGCGGAGGTGTAGCTAGGGTGGGTAACGTTGGCAAATTTCTAACTACACCACTGGCTGGAGGTCACTTCAAAGGCCGCGGGACATCCATTTGAGACCAAAAGAAAATCCGCTGCCGAGGATAAACGCAGACGGAGAAAAGAAAATCTTAATCAACCACCTGAGGACAATAATAATGCCTACGCTACAGTGGCAAAATAAGTAGGTCGCGGTTGGGGCTGCGTAGCCACTAGAAATACTACATTCCTTATTAATATTTGGACTCGAAGGTAAGCCTTATTATTACTGAAATGTACTTACAATTATTATCGATAGCATAGATTTAAAAAATTATAAGCATTTATCTCTGTGATTTGGATAACAAAATCTAAACCTGTCACCTATAACAGTCATATTATTATGTTATGATATGTAGAGAAAAAAGGGGCGACTGCTGTTTAGGCTACATTGTTCAGTTCATAGTTAATGCCTATGATTTCATCTGATTAAGAATTGGAGAGGACTCTAGAAAATTCGTTGAAATCGCCCAGATTGTTGTTGGTCTGGACCAGTGCATCCCAAACTTTTAACTATTGCGTATCCCCTCTAGAATTCTTGTAACGCTGAGTACCCCTCGCCCCCACCTAAAAGATCACAAAACAATAATTACTCTATCACAATTAAGTATTCAGTTAGTGATATTATTTGTGCATGCTTCAGAGACACATCAAATATATTTTTTGTTTAAAAAGGAAACGTAGTTTTTACATGGCAAAAGTGGGCGTGTCGACGGAAGTTGTAACATCCCAATCCGTTTAGTGATCTTTGTCAAAATTCGTCTTAAAATGTAAACTTCCACCGTTTTTGTTTTGGAAATAATAATAAGGATTTAAAACGCATGTTATTATATTCTTGTGTATAAACTATATTTTTTTAAATTTTAAAACGATCAGCAAAGTTAACCATGTATATATACCTTTCAAACTCTACACGCACCCTTGGGGGTACACGTACCTACTTTGGGAAACACTGGTCTAGATCCAGGTACGGTCCTAACCATTTCGGGGCCCTATGCGAAATAAATTGTGCGGGACTTAGTCAGGGTAGGGGATAAAAAACAACGTCAAAATTAAGTGTTTTTTGAATTGAAAATACATTCGTCTTGACCATATAGTTTTAATAAATAATAAATGAAAGCTGACAATATCTTTTTTTATACGCATAAGATTTGCACCCCAAAATGACAATTTGTATATTTTTCTGGAGATTTTTATGTGTTTTCAGAAGATTTAAATAATATCAGTAGATTTCCAGGAGGCCCTTAAAAAAAACAGGAAGCCAAGCCGCGGAAACTCTATTATCTTATAAAAGTTATATTGGTTGAATTTAATAATTTACACCTAGAAAGTGCGAGGTCCAAGTTGCAGTGGCCTGTACAAACTTTATTACATTTCTAATCAAAAACTAATTGATACAACTAAGCTTAATAAAAGCTTTTTTTTTTTTTAAAGTATTTTTATGTTTTCTGGCAAAAAAAACAAACAACGAATTCAATTACTATATATATAGATTCTTCAAGCAACTTACCTAGTGACTTAGTTTCCCATAGCCCAGTTACAACCTGTGAGAACGATAGTAGCACTTGTATATGTTCACACGGCTTTTGAATGGGGAAGAGATTAAACCCGACCGCTGCATTCCCCGACGGCGTGAGTTCAATTACTACTTTCTACGAATCAAGGTCAAGACGTTGGGTAGGGGAGAGAGTAAGTGGGAGAAGGAAAAAAAAAGTGTGTGGGGGGGATGAAATGCACGTGCATTAGAGACGAGAGAGGGTAATCACGAAAGTGTGTGTGTGTGTGTGTGTTAGATTGTGTGTGGTTGAGCTGAGGGAGAGGCACGGTGGTGGGGGAGGTTTGCTGAGGGGTGCAATATTGAGGTCATTACGGCAGGTCAGTAGACAAAAAAAAAATAAAGCAAGGGAAGTTAGTGAAATAGATTACGAGAGTGATAGACACGCACTAGTTTGAACTCACTAAGATGAATTCATTATTGCCCAGGATCAAAACTACAACAGAATGGGGGTAAGACGAATGCGTGTCAAACAAAACGTATCTATATTTCGCATTACCGAAACCTCCGAGCTTAGCGCATCACAGCCCATAGTCATGGCTACGAGAGATTTGGTTGACAGATCAAAGCGTGTCAGACAACATGTGAACCACTGGAGATGCTTATGATAAACTAGATTTTTGTCAAGGACGCTAATTAAACAACTCAAGACAAAGTACAAACAGAAAAGTGGACAATTATTATTTGTGTAATTTTTGACATAGTTTCACTAGAGGACACTGTGATAGAAAAATAACATTTAACATTAAAAAAACAGATTATAAGCACTTCCTTAATACACTGGGCGCTAATCATCATTTTAAATACTTTCCGCCTAGTACAAAAATCTTCAATAAGATTTGGCTGACATACCAATGCATAAAACTTTTGTACTCAACTACAATAAAATTTTCCCTTTTAGTCCTTGCCAAGTATATAGCAGATAATGTAAAGGTCATCTGTTTCTTTGACTAACGGTTAACAAGCATGGTATCAGATGACCAGCACAACGACTAACGCCTTTGCTTTCCCTAAGTAATGTCAGGGACCCATCAGAGTTAGTTGGACTCAGGGGCATCCTTTAAATCTCGAAATTAAAAATCCAAGTTTTCACAGGGATTCGAGTTAGGGAGCTCTTGGTTCGGAGGCCAAGTGCTTTTTCACTCAGCCGCCACGCCACCTACTTAACTAGTATGGGATAGGGGGTACAGGTACACAATTCTTATGATGGTAAGTATTGTAAAGTAAAGTTCCCCTTTCAGACCTAGTGGTCTATAGGGCAGATGATGTAAAGGTCATCTGATTCTGTAACCCACGGTTTACGAGGGTGTCATGTGGCCAGCACAACGACCAACCGCCTTTACTTTTGCCCAACTAATGTTAGGTACCCATTAGAGCTGGGTGGACTCAAGGGCGTCCGAAAATTTGAACCCGGGACCTCCAGTACGGAAGCCAAGCGCTTTACCGCTCAGCCACCGCGCCTTCATGATGGTAGGTATTTGCCTTAGTAATTGTGTTTTTTTTTCATGTTTGAACGTGTGTACGTACTTTTTTGGTGAATTTGTATGAGAATGCCGACACAAGGTTTGTATACAGAGCCAGTATAAACTCAGGCTAGATTTTGGGGGTCACTGCTCATCCACCTCAAGAGCAACACAAATATGTGGTGAGAGGAGGTACCGCTCGGTCCCCGCGCTTGAGAGCGCCCGCGATAGAAGAAATTATTCTCTAATTTGTTGATTCTTCATGCAAAATGTTTCTGGATCATTAGTTATGTTGATTAGATCAAACGCTTGCGTATAGAACAGTTTCTTTGTGTCATTGTATCCACCAATAGGACAATAGTGCAGTACCAAATTAAGTTACTATGTTTTGTAACAATCATACGGTCTACAGCATTACAATTGGACGACCCTGTTAGCGTGATGTGGTTCGTTTTATTTTTTTTTGTGGTCTGCGCTTAGGGCTACAATGCTTGCGTATGTCATTCACTTGCAGTCACTTAAACTCTTAAGGTCGCATTTGAATCGAGTCTACGACATGTTTTTTTTTAATTTTTTTTTCTTTTATTAAAGTTTTCAAAAGTAGGCTGGCGTAACAACCATCAGCTGTGCTGTGTATCTGTTTGTTTTAATTGGCGGATCAGTGCTGACGTAAGCTTGACAATGTACTTACAATTCCTCCGTCTGGTGAGCTGAGAGGTTTCTCAATGGCAAATACCTTACATTTGTACCATGCGTCTATCAACTCGTTCGGTCTGATTATATCTTCAACTTTCCTTAAAATCGAATCAAGTTGAAAATGTGTGCACTTTTTTATCAATTCAATTAGTTGACTTAGTTTTATACAGGAAAAGGGAGATAAACCTTTGTGTATTAAGTGATATGGCAGTAATTTATATCCAACTATAATACGAAAAAAAAAAAACAACTAAAATTTATAAAACTAGTCGCAAATTTCTTTTTTATTAATGACATGGAATAAACAGTGTTAATAGTAGCCTTTATAAAACATACATTCCATATTTAAAAAAAAATTACAGACATCTAGAAGTACATACACAAGCACGCATTCCATACTTGATACACAAAGATCTCACTCTAGTCCCTAGACTACCAATATTAATCACACAGTGTAAACATAAAGTAATGCTCAACTTTCAGACCTTACGAACTATAGGGCAGAATTTTTTAATGACTTATGTTTTTTTGATTTTTTTTTTGTTGCTGCCCACGGTTAACTGTGGTGTTATTTGGCCTACACAATGGCCAACCTACTTTAGTTTTCCCTAACTAATGTAAGCTAGCCATTAAAGGCACCCAAAAGATCCCGAAATAAAAAATTATTGTCTTCACTAAGATTCAAACCCGGGACCTATCGGTTTGGTAAGCCAGGTTCTTTACCATTCAGCCCAAAACAAATGACCTAATGATGGAAAAATGTGTTCCCAAATCCTTCAATGGTACCATTTGGAAGTCTCTTCTTGGTGCTATTCAGATACAAATTATTAGTAACGAAAAGCAAATCGTAAAACTACACATTTACATTATTACATTATCATTACAAATGCCACGCGACCAATCCTATTTAAGGTATAATACAAATACCTACGTAATATGCTAAAATAATTGCTATCTTGAAATCCCAATGCTGAAGTACGAGTACTCTCAATTACATTCTCTCTCGCCTTTCGGAGTATGATGTGTAAATCTCTCCTCATCATCAGATATGACGTCAGACCTTCAAGTATCCAATATAATTTAGGTAGACTGGCTTTTGAATATGAAATTTTTGGAGTGAATAAAAACGTATTAGAAAAGAAAATGATTAGAGTCGAGACGCGCGCCTAAAAAAAAACAACAACACAGTTACGAGTTTCATAAAAAAAAAAAGCAGCACTAAGAAGACGTACAAATTTATCATTTAAAATATTTAGTAGACAAGAATTCATAACTCTTATAACATTTAACTTACGAGAATTCATGATTAACACTTAGTAGACGAGACAATTCATAACTCTCAAAACATTTAGCAGACGAGAATTCATAACTCTCAAAACCAACACACAACAGATGGCATATTATTACTCTCAAACCCAGTATTAGCTGGTGTCACGTTTTCACTCTGGAAACCAACACTTAGCAGGCGTCAGATTGTTGTTCTAAAAATAAACATCATTTTGCAGAGGTCTAGTTACTATTCTCAAAATCAACATCTACCCGACGTCACTTTGCCCCTTTGATTCCATAGTGTGTTCTCAGTGTCAAAGGTTTAGATGAAGAATCCCTGGCTGAAGTTATCATGTTCCTTAGTGGCATTTCAATCAGCAATGATATCATTAGTAACATGCCATACGTCAAGTTGTCAACACAATCACGCTGGTAGCTATGGATAGTAGTTAATAAAAATAATTTTGTATTAAGCAAACACAATATTTTCTATGTAGCTTCACTATCTCTCTAAATCAATATTTATCTGCCTAAATCAATATTTATGCCAAAGAGCCTTTTAAAAGATGGCTTCTGATAAAATTATAGCTTCTTTTACATTGTTAATTTGACCCTACCCACCGAAAAAAATGCACTTTTATATAGCCGATGTTTTTAATATATCCGTTATTTTTTAGTTTTATTTTTGTGTTGTTTTTTTTTTAAGAAAAGTATCTATTTTATTAGCATATCAATCGGAAGATATTTTTTTTTTAATTTTGGGATCTCTAAGGCGTCTCTTAGTCCACTCAGCTCTAATGGGTGCCTTACATTTGTTGTTGAAAAGTTGATTGGTAGTTGTGTTGGCAACAATACGCCCTCGTAAGCCGTAAGCCGCAGACACAGATCACCTGTTGACATCACCTGTTGACATCACCTGTTGACATCACCTGTTGACATCACCTGCCCTGTAGATCCCAAGGTCTGAAAGGGGAACGTTACTGTCATTGGAACATATTAACAACTTACGAGGTAGAGGGTATCGCTTCTTTATTGCGCATCTTTCTTGTTTTATAATTTACTAGACAGATATTACCCGCTGCCCGCGGGTCTTAACTTGCTTGTTGCTGATGTAGTCACTGACATAGTGCATTAGAAACAAAGAGAATAATAATGTTAATATCAGGTGGCCGAGCCTTGCTCGGTAAAATAATTTCATAAGAAAGGTTATATACCCGAAGTCATTTTGGGATTTTTTTTTATAATTACGAAAATGAACGATCGGATAAAGACTACTAACCCGAAGAATTTCTTTAGTGTTCTGTTTGTTCAATATGTAAATTGGTACATTTAGTCAGACATTTAATTTTGGAATTAGTATACTCAATTATGGCTTAAGTACGAAACATCGAGTGACGCGGCGCAAATTTCTACGTTATTGGGTAAAACTGCAAAGACTTTCTTCCAAGCCAATAATAGTAGGCCTACGATAGTTTTACGCTGAATAGACTGTAAGAGGACTTAAGAGACTTGATATTTAATCGCCATGTACAATTACATATAGAACAAACAGAACACTAAAGAAACTCTTCAGATTATTTTACGGGATATGTGCCCAGCTCAGCCAGACTGTCAGACTATAAGAAGTTCATACCGGCTTTTGCCATCCATCTATCCCAGTGGTGCTACTGGTGCTACAGCCCATGGAAGGATACGGCCTGCTTTTACACATCTCCTAGGCCTCACATCTTCTAGGCCTTTCATCACCACGCCCTAACCCCATTTTTTTTACTGAGGTTTATAGTTAAATCAAAAGTGGCTGCAGCGTACGCAAACTCGTTGACCGCTAGCTAGATATCTTGTTCAGTGTGAGAAAGTAAGGCGTAGAGCAACTGTGTAATCACCATTTTTTTTGTTTTGGCACGGGACATTAGACACTGAAGCATGAACACATGGTCATAATTTTACCAGCAAAATAATAATTATAATAAGGCTTGACATCAAATCCGAAGATTAATGAGGAATCTACACCGCTCTACGCAATTAAAGTGTAAACAATTTATTAAGCACTTAAAACGCAATAACTAATCATACATCGGTACATTTAATTTCATTACTTTCCTTCCATAGTTCTATAATAAATCAATCTTCAATAAGATGGTGCGCAAATGTTTAATTAGGTCCATTGATACTTTAAAACTCGTTCTTGTTTGCATTGTAGTAAGGTAAGCCTAGTGACGTAAGCATCGTTTTTCCCGTTTACGTCATGGAAAACTTTCATTCATAAATTCTCCATGTCATTATAAAACCTTCAAACCAAAATAAATTTTTCGATAATGAGACATTTTTCAAACCGATATAACGGTCAAACTCGAGTTTTCCCGATGTGGCCAATGAGTTGAGAATTTTTTTCTCACTAACATTTAGATACGTTAAAATTTTAAAGAAAATCGTTAGAGCCGTTTTCGAAGAATTGCTCGCTTAAGAGTATAGGATATACAAGAATTTCTTCGCTTAAGAGTATGGGATTTAGAGTGTAGTTGCCAATGTTGTTATGTGGATCAAAATATAAACTTCATGTCAATAATAATAATAATAAAATAAATGATACAATTTTGTCTTAAAATGCGTGCATTACATTAAGCAAAACAAATAAAAATTAGACCTTCTAGAATAAGACCTAAAGATTTAGATCAAACAAAACTATTTGACTTGTATATATTTAGAGTGTAGTTGCCAATGTTGTTTCATTTAGATCTAGTCTAGGAGTAGAAGAAAAAGCGAAATTCTGGCAGAAATTCAATAGTTCAGACATAGACATCTAGATCTATTTGTTTTCCAGAAAAGTTGAGAACTTCTTTTCTTCTACAAATTACAACAGAAAACGTACTACGTCGCAACCTGCTAAATCACGACAGAAAACTTATTAAATCTCTTCTACGCCGCAAACATGGCGTTGTTACAGTTGTATCTACTGAGAATCAAGATTTAGATCTAGACGTAGAGGTCCATATTTTTTCTTTTCGGCCTCCATCTTAGCTAATTAGAGTTATGTACATAAATCAAATTCTTCTATTAACTTACCTTATTTAATAAAGATGAAATGTTTAATTTGTTGAAACTTTTGTAAACACTTGAACGTCTTCAGATAACCACGTGCTTGATTTCTGTTCTTGATTGCTGTTCAGTTAAAAATGAACGCAGACACGGAACTAAACCTTCAACTACGGTGCGCAAAATGTTGTGTCTATTCATAAATCGATTAAACTTGTTGCTTTAGTGAACGGCTGTAAGCCAGTGACGTAGGAGGTGTCAAGTTTTTTCCCTCTCTTGCTGTGAGCTTAGTGACGTAAGCGGTATCAAGTTTTTTTTCCCTTTGACGTCGTGGGAAAAAATTTCATTCATAAATTCTCCATGTCATTCATAAAACCTTCAAACCAAAATAAATTTTTCGATAATGAGACATTTTTCAAACCGATATAACGGTCAAACTCGAGTTTTCCCGATGTGGCCAATGAGTTGAGAATTTTTTTCTCAATAACATTTAGATACGTTGAAATTTTAAAGAAAATCGTTAGAGCCGTTTTCGAAATAGAAGAAATATATATATATATCCTATACTCTTAAGCGAGCAATTCTTGTATA
>JADKLZ010019686.1:4386604-4398055 GCA_021533235.1 Biomphalaria straminea | reverse complement strand
AATTTAATAATTTTTACACTTTAAATTAGAGCGGGTCCTATAAAATTGCGTGTCCTATGAAATGCGGGCCCCACTGCGGTCGCCGGCCCTGGTAAATAGCGGCATATGCTATGTCGCCGGTCAACTAGTAATATATAAATGATTAAACACATTTTAGAAAGTTCTCATTTTTAGCAATTATTAGGAAGAGGCTAAAGAAACATTGTCTCTACATGTTATTCTAGAAAAATTGAAAGTAAACAAAGATTTTTTTTATTGGCAAGACTTCAAAAACAGTAAAAGACACATACTCAGATATTATTCAATGTTATGAAGAAGTGTATTAAAATTATTGGGTTGGTTTGGAACAAGAAGGCCAGTGTAACAAAGGATAGAGTCAGTGCTTTTAACAGAAAAATAGAACAATTACCCACAAACTCTTAACGCAAAGTTGCATTGAATATCAAACATATTATTGTACTCAATTTATCAGCGATCAAACCTATCAGAAATAAGATACTTAACCACAGTAAGTTCCTTGAAGTACTTACAGATTTAAAGTACCACAGTGGTAGCCACGTAAGAACTACCTTAAAAGATTTCAAATTCAGGACTGCGTAAGTAAACAGAAAAAAAATTAACTAATAGTCGCCAAATATTCGCTGAAGTCAGTGTTACCTTTGCCGTAATTATCTGCATAGATCTGGAGATTAGCAGATCTCAAAGACGTGTTGGCCACAAAAAAAAATGAATGACAGGCGAGTTTATGTAGTAACACACAAAAGAGCTACGAAAGAAAAATTTATTCTTACTTGGATAGCTCAAGAAATCACGCGATATGAGCAATATCAAGATGTGGCAAGCATGAATTTTTACCGCTATCCAAACTAATTGTAGAAAACGATGAAAAATTTGCGACTTATTAATTTGAAAGTGATGTTTAAAATAAAAGATTTCTGTAAATTTATTGATAATTTGCAAGCAAGAAAGGGCGTAAGATTTATTTGCGTGGGATTGGCGTTTTCCATATTGAATGACACCCTAAAATTACAATTTTTGTCTATATATTTCGTATATTTTAAGGACTTTTTCGTATATTTTGTAATTTCGAGAGATTTTCAGGAGCTCCTGGTAAATCGACAGGAGGGCACAGGAAATCTGTGTTAAATTATAATATTGTTTAATTTAATAATTTATACACCTACAATTAGCGCGGGTCCTGTAAAAGTGCGGGTCCTATGGAAGTGAGGGGCCCAATGCGGTCGCATAGGTTGCCATGTGCTAAGGCCGGCCCTGTAAAATAACTGTGTATGCTAAACCGCTGGTCGACTAGTATTTAAAAAAAAAACAAAGTTTTTAATTACTACAGCACGTAAGTTGTGTAATAAAATATTTCTATATTGATTGTTTACATCACATCTAATTCCCAAATATGACCTTAAAAAAAAAAAAAACATTTTCCCCTCTATTCGCAATATTTTGACAGTGGAACTGTAGAACTCTGTTAAGAAATTACTTTTATTAAATAAATTAATCTGTATCGATTGTCTCCCCGTAGCTGAAAGTTACACTTAGATAGACTCCCTTTAACATCTCCATGCAGAATATGAATTGGTTCAGTTACATTGGTGTATCGTTTGTTAAAGTCTGGCCTTATTAAATGTTCAACTAAAGATACATAACATAGGCCGGGGTTAACAAGACATTACATAGTTTCTTGTTTTAAGATTAATGCAAATACATCGTTGCAACATCACTGTTTAAATATGCAACAATTGTATTTCGTAGGTTTCAATAAAGTAAATGGTTCAATGGGATAAGTACTAAGGCACTGTGTGGGTAATCGATTTTTCTGGTCAATATTTTATTGAAGACGTGAAAACGAATGAGGTAATGATTGATTTCATTAAAAAATATGGGTTCTCATAGGCGTCCGCAAACACACACAGACACATTCAAACACACACGAACACACAAACATTCAAACACATACAAACACGCGCACACTCAAATACACACATACACACAATTACACACAAACACGTATACACACACACAAACAGACGCGCGCACAATGAAACTTATACAAACTTTAAACTTTTCTTTACATAAAACAGTTCAAGGTTACATTTTTTGTCATCTAATTCTTGAAAGCTTTCTATCCAGTGCAAAGATGTCATCTAATTATTGTCCGCATAAATCAGCTTATAAAATATAGTTCCGATTTCCGAGATTCCAGTGATCTCCGAATACGTCATAATTTGATATATTATTAAGTAAATTTTGAGTCGAGAGCCTTGCTTACAGTCGACAGAGAAAAACTTACTTTTAAAAGTAAAGTAACAACTGGACACACCCACATTTCTAAAAATGTTACAAGTAATATTGTTACTAGTTCTTTTGTCATCTGTTAATGGCTGGAATTGTAACATTACTTGCGTGACAAATTTTCAAGACCAATTATTAGAACCCGTCGGATGTAATGAGACCTCGATGTGGACATTCCCCAGCAGTTCAAAATTATCGTGTGCGTTGTACTGCATATCTTCCAAGTCTTGCGGAGTGTTTATATATTCAAGTGACACTGACTTCTGCTCCCTATGTAACGCAGAACTGATACAGAATTTGACTTTCAATACAAACAAAGTTTATTCCTGGCCTTATAAGTATCAAGAGATAAACCCAGCTTCTGCTGTTTCTCTAGTGAATCGTTTTCTCTCCATTCCAAATGGGATAAATATTGGTTCTGTGGTATGTATGTACTTGATATAGAATAGAAAAAAAAATCTATATAATAATGAATAGATTACCTAATGAGATTCTAAATATGTTATTGATTTTTACAATGCCTCTATTCAAGCTAGAACTTCATGGAACCTTAAACCTAGAGATGGAAGGTGTAACCTGGACTCAAATTTCATAAACGGCTCTAACGATTTTCTTAAAAAATGTACAGTTGATGTATACCGCAGAGAAAAGAATTATAGTTCGTCCATCGTGGTTCGATGATGACCACTTTGTCATCCAGTGGGCTGAGGGCTTTGCACTGGGGTTTTGTGCCTCCTCATGTGGCTGGTGAGACCTATGCGAGCCCGGAATGCTCGGCCGCACTCTGGGCAGGTAATTCCAGCTGGAGCTAGTGTCGTTTGCCTTGCTTTCCTTCTCTGGCGTTTTTCTTTCGCCAGCGTTGTTCTTTTTTCCTCAGCAACCTGAGCGCCGGATCTCACAGCGCGGCGCCATGATACTCTGTCATGTGCCTCTGTCTCCCAGGTGCCTGGGTCAATGTTGAACTCCTTTAGAGAAGCTTTGAGGGTGTCTTTGTAGCGCTTTTTTTGACCACCTTGCGAGCGCTTGCCTTCTCTTAATTGGCCATACATGAGACGTTTTGGGATGCGGTGGTCCTCCATCCTGCACACGTGTCCTGCCCATCGCAGCTGGGACTGCATCAGGATTGTGTGGATGCTTTTCAAACATCAGAGAAAAGAATTACTAGCTTGTTGGTCACACTGATGGAAGGATTGGTCACACCAATAGAACATATATATCTACAGTAGAGCTAGACAGGCCTTAGAGTGAAACCCCCACGGCATAAGACGCAGAGGAAGACCAAAAAGAACGTGGTGACACAGTATACTAGATAAAGCCGAGAAAACAGAAAAGAGCTGGGAAGCCATTGAAAAACACTAGCTAGAGACCGTGAAGACTGGCTGGTTTTTACTGAGGCCTTATGTATTGTCAGGACGAAGCTAAACATCACAAGATGGTAAAAAAAGATGGCCTGCCTAGTGCTAAGAAGCTAAATGTCTTAAGGCTGGCTTACTTATGAGAGCTCTTCAGTGTACTACTCGAGGCTAACTTTCAAAGCCCCAGGACGATGATCCAGTGAGTAACTGGAGCCAGCTGAAAGCGATACTTCAGGACGTGACGGCCAAAGTCGTGGGATTCTGCAATAAACCCAACAGAGACTGGTTTGATGAGAACAATACCGCAATTAAGGAACTGTTAATGAATAAGCATAAATATTATTGGTCTGTTCTCGCCTAATGACAACGCAGCCAGAACTCTCTATAAGGCTTCTTGTCACACTCTGCAGTCAAAGATCAGGGAACTAAAAAAAAAAAAATTGGTGGTTTGAGCTGTCCGTAAAAATGCAGCGACAGTCTGGCACTGGTGACACACGCTCATTCTATGAGTCGCTTCGTTGTGCCTATGGCCAAACTTACCAGACTACAGCACAGCTTAGATCATCCAATGGTTCTACCCTATTTATCAATAAGGCAGACATGTTAAATCGCTGGATAGAACACTACAGTATGCTGTTTGGTGATAAAAGGCACGTATCGGAGGAATCAATGGAGGAATGTCCCTCAGAAAAGAGAGAAGCTCAACGACCCACCGACACCTGAGGACATTGAGACAGCAATATCTAAACTCAAAAGACACAAAGCGAAGGAGAAGTGCGTGGTCTCACCTTAACTTCAAGATTCGTAATGCTATCCCTATACAAAAGGGGTGACAAGCCTAACTGCTTCAACTATCGAGGCATTACACTTCTGTCAGTAGCAGGAAAGATCTTTGCTCGATTGATGCTCGGCAAATAACCCACTCTTTAGCAGACGAGATCTTATCTGAAAACCAATGCGGTTTCAGTGCCGGTAGAGGTTCTGACATGATATTTGTTCTGCGAAAATTACAAGAAGAAATGCAAAGAGCAGAACCTAAACCTGTACGCTGCCTTTGTGGACCTCATCAAGGCTTTCGACACGGTCAGTCGCGATGGTTTGTGGAGGATTTTGGCAAGGCTGGGATGCTCACCTACGTTCCTATCTATTCTCAAGCAGATTTACGTGGGACAAAAAGGCCAGATCAGACACAATGATGCTCTTTCTGATCACTCCCCAATAGAAAATGGCGTGAAGCTATCTTCTTTGGCGTAATGTTGAGTCGAACGAGGCAAAGATTGCAAAAAGGTATCTACATTGGGTTTCGTTCTGACGGCAATGTGTTCAATCTCGGACGTGTTCTATCCTATACAAAAACAAGAAAGATGTTTATAACGGAGCTTCTCTATGCCGATGATTGCTACCTGCTAGCTCAAAATGAACATGACTTCCAGAACGCGTTAAAAAAAACTTGCATACTCTGCCGCCTCTTTCTCGTCTATCTATAAACCTCGGGCAAATAGAAGTCATGTTCCAGAAGTCGACAAAATAAAACCTACTCAGCCCCAAGGATCACAGTAAACAGACAGCCCCTTAACGTGGTAGACCACTTCACATATCTAGGTAGTATAGTGTCAAATGACGCCTCACTTTCAATGGAAGTTGATAACCGTCTGGCCAGGGCCAGTAGCGCTTTTGGACGCCTTCAGGCAAGAGTTTTGCAGAACAAATCGCTCCAACTAAGACTTCTTTAGTGCTTTCACAAAAGATGTTTGCGCTCCATCATGGACATACGGTGACAGGACCGCACTACAAACAGCGATGGACAGTATAGAGGGGCTTCTTTTGGTCCGACAGCTACACTGGGCAGTGCACGTATCCCGTATGGGAGACGAACGTATGCCAAAGGCAGTCTTTTTTGGTGAGCCAAAAGGTGGTCGACGTAAAAAAAGGCGCCCAACGGAAACGCTTCAAAGACCAGCTTAGACGTCAACTTTCTATGGCTGACATAGAAGAGAGCAACAGGCTGCATGCGGCGTCGGAACGAGACAGCTGGAGGTCACTCACGGAGCCGCGGAATACACATTTGAGACCAAAAGAAAATGAGCTGACGAGGACAAAAGTAGATGACTAAAGGAAATCTCATCATCTCATTTCATCCTTAAATGACCGGGGATAAATCTAAATCGACCACCTGCGTGTGTACAATGGTTTGCTTACCCTGAATTAGGCAAAATATGTAGGTCACAGCTAGGGCTGCGCAGCCACGGGAAATACTGTATTCTTCAATAAATTTCGGACTCGAACACAAGCCTTATTATTTTGTTCCATGAAGAACGCAAAGAGAGTAGAACCTTTAGAGCCATTTTTGAGATCCGAATCCAGGCTCCAGGTTCCATAAAGTTCTGACCTGAATAGAGGTATGGTAAAAAAAAAGTATTATTCTAGTTATAAATTTTTATGTGATTTATTTTGTGCGCAAGTTGAGAAGCTGTAAAACAGAGACATACTCAGGCATGGACTAAAGGACGCTATCTGTCTCTGACTTGTTTAGTCTCAGGAAAGCTAATTCACTCTATCTTTGTGATTTTCATTAGAGTTGACAATACATTCACACTCTAAGCCCATTCAATGGCAACTCATTTATACCTAAAATAAAACTCATTTGATAGGATTGAAAAAGCTTCAATATTACATTTAATTTTCTGTGGTATACATCCGCTATATTGAGTCTGACTCCCTATAATTACTCACTCAATGTCCTTGTTAGTACCACACCACAAAAGAACTTCTTTTTAAGGAACTGTGTATGGTGCACTTTTCCATTTTCGCCAATGCAATGAACTCACTTCCATTTGGAACCCCAATGGCGGTTTGGCCTCAACTTCCTATTGACCTATTCGTCTGTCCTAACACCAGAGCGACACGTTGAGGCGAAGAATTCATGTGGGCCCATCCATTGTCTTTCGAAAAGGAAGTATCAATATAAATAGTTTGCGTTCACAAGGGACGTATCAAAAACCATTAGTGCTGAGATTACTCCCCTTAGAGCACGTGAAAAGAAGCGGGCAGTGAGGTTGAAGGTCGCCTTCTACGCGACTGACCAGTTGCCACACACGGGGCAGTTCTCTCGGTCTCCTTCTCCTGATCGCCCTTCATGCAGATCGCGACATTCATTAAGAACGTGGTCCACTGATTCATCGTCCTTTTGTGGCGACACAGTGTGCAGTAGTTTTCTCGAAACCGTCCGAAGTAAAAACAAATGGGTCAGTGGTCGACTCCGAACTGGGCTATGACGGCCTGCTCCGCACGAATAAGCTGCCACCACGCATCTGTCTGGTCTGCTCATCTTCTTATGGAGCTCATGACCTTATCGGGACCTTCCCAGCTCTAAGAATCCAATATGCCAACACATCGGTTGGAATAGTAGACTTTCAAAAGTGCAAGGTACATGATGTACTAGTGCCGTCAAAACAAGGTGCAAAATGGACGTAGGCTTACTTATTAACTAAAGATTGGTTATCGTTTTAATAAGTTAATAAGTGGTGTGGTGGTATAAGCTGAATTAGTCCCTTTTATACATTGTCGTCTGAGGCTTATTATAAATCTAATGATATGACTGACCTAAACTAATTGATGAACATCGTATAAACTTTTTTTTAAAAAGTTTTTTATTTTATTTTGCTTGTTAAATTTCAAGAAAAAAAAACAAAAAAAAAAGTTAATTACTGTACACCAGTGAAGCTCGAAATACGGCCCGCGGGCCACACCCGGTCCGCAAGAATTGGTTCCATCTGCTCCGCCGAAACGTCCACATCTTTATCTTGGTTTGTGATGCGGTCTTTAAATGTGATGCCTACGATTCTTCTGTAGCATCTCAATTCCATTGCTATGATCCTCCTCTCTAGATCCACGGGTTTCAAATAAAATTGTTTTAATAACATTTCATTTCGTTTTTGTAAGTTTTCGGTCATGTGGCCCACGAAACGAGTGTCAGAAATGAAAATGGCCCTCAGGTCGAATTAGGTTGGACATCCCTGCTGTACACTATAGGGTCAAAAAAGTTTATCATTATTTCCTACTTTATTTTCAGATTCATCTGGCCGGAAGAGCGTACACACAAATGCTAACCGGCATACCTTTGACTATGTACCTGTGCAGAGACTACGATTCCTCAACGACACCCCTTCAAATTCAATTTATTTTTGCCTTTGACGAATTGTACATAAACATGTACTCCTATAATAACTCAGTGGAAGTAAAATACAAGCATTTGAAAATCATTATGAAAACATATTCGCTAAACAACATCATTATCGACATTTTAGTGACAGAATTGAGTTATGAGATTCAACTAAATAAGACATACTGCTGTTCCTACGAGCACGCCATGACAGCAGAAGTGGCCAGATTTTTACGAGTTGAAGGCTACATGCAAATCTTTGAACTAAGCTTTTAAACATATTCAATATAAAGGACCAATAACTGTTCATTTTGATGCATTAACTGTATTGTATGCTCTTAAAAAAAATAAAATAAGAAAAACAGACATTTAAAATTTAATAGAAGTATAAAAAACAATTCCCCATTCTTAAACGATCCTACAGACACAGTGTTCTGGCTAGAATCGTGTGTTGTGTTCAAATCCAATGTTATTTCATCAACGAGTCCTAACTAGCTAAAGAACATGTTAGTTAACAAGATAGACCTCAGAGTACTTCAAATGATGTATTAATGTAATAATAGGATTTTGTCTGGTCTCCACTGCCCACAGGTTGTGACGTTGCATATCAGTGTTCGGACCTTTTTTACGATTGGTCTCGCCTGGACTTTCCATAGATGAAGGAGAGCCTCGATAGAGAAGCACATAAAATCGACCCCAAATAGAACTTGATTAACCAAGATAATGGTTATAGGCTTGGGCTCTACAAGTACTCCCTGTAACATTGGACATAATGTTATAGAACAAATAGAAATGTTCACCTGATTAGTGTTTACACAAGCGATGAAGATTCACATCACGAGGTTCTCTGTCGGACCGGGAAAGCAGGAGCCATCTTCTAAAACTACGACAATCAAAATTGAGACCAAGGTCAACTTCTTCCAGTGGCGTAGCTAGCAATGTGCGGGTCGTGCAGGCCGAACGGGGCATCAAGTGGTGCGGGGCATTAAACCGAGGACAAACTTTCTCAGTAAAAATACACATTGTAATTACATAAATAAAAACAAATGCATATAATTGTTTTAGTAACTTTTAATGTCCTATATTCTTTATTAAAATTAATTTAAATGTAAGCTATAGATCAGCGTGAATTAAATGTGACCATATTTTTTTTTAAATCTCTGAAGGCAGCTCACTTTTACACTTTTTTTACATGATGTTACTTCAATGTTCAATGCACTAGATAAAGACAAGTTTATATTGGTGTTTTATTCCTGTTTTTTTTATTAAATAAATTACCAATTAGTTATGATCCGATCTCTTATTGTGGAAAAGTATTGGGAGTAGGTTTTAGGTTTTCCAATCGCTCAGCAAACACAACCATGATAGAGTCGGGGTCCGAACTCAAACTCCGTTGTAAGGTGGCCAAGCTTTAGCCAAGCGGTTTTAGACTCTCAGCGACACATCACTTGCTTGAAGGGAACTTGAAGTTTGTCTGTAACTAGGCAACAATAATGACAGCAAGGCTCAAGATGTTACATAAGAAGGAGGGAAAAATGTTGAGAGATTATCTGTAGAGAATTTGGGACATCATGCGTTTTCTCTTAAAATAGAATCTGGCACTTCGTGGGCATTGTAAACAAGCTGAAGAAGAATTGGCAGTACAAAATCAAAGAACTATCCTGGAGTGAAATTACTATCCAAGTACAATCAATTCGTAAGAGACCAAATACATACATGTCCCAATAAAATAAAAACGAATTTAGTGTAAAATAAGTGTTCTCGAAAATAAAAACGAAAATTATACAGAAAGTTTAAAAGCAGATATTTCTCGATTAGTTCACCTAACGTCTAAAATCTAAATCAAAATTTAATGGTACATTGTCATTGTCTATAAGAAGTATTGGCCTTATGAAAAAATTGCCCGCTAAAAAAAAAAAGATTTTCTATTAACACACAAGAAAGAGGTTCTGATGGAAATACCCTCTTTGGACCGTATTGTTCATGAAATAATAACCCCATAAGAACAACGTAATGATAAGTAATATTATGTGAGGATTCAATAAAGACGACTAAAATTTAGTTTTTGGGCTTCAGGTAATTGTCGCAGTTTCTTCAGAATTCTCTGAACTTCCAAAACAAGAATCTATTGAGCTTTAGAGTTTTATAAAAAAAAATTATGTCAGTCCCCTAATATTGCCATATTGATTTGCATATGTATTTACTTTGTGGTAAGTACATGCAAGAAAGAACATAAGTGTTAGTACGTTTGTCAATGTTATCAAATTTTCTCAGTCTAATGATTATTTGGTTTTGCCTTTCACTTTTTTACCTTCACACGTTCATCTATCCCTTAGTCTTTTGGACCGTTGGGGCACCACAGAGGATCTGTTGACCGTCGTATTAAATTCCTTTTTTTTTACATTCCTATGTTTTACATTCCTATGTTTTACATTCCTATGTCTTTTGCCTTGGATAGAAACTCTTCCAATGACAGACCCGTCCAATCTTTATCACTTTCTTTATCTGCCTCTATCTTCTCCCTGGTACTTTTCCATTTATCCCACTTCCAGTCAGAGTGTTACAAAATCAGCTGTCGTCATCGAGAAGTACATCGAAGTCAATTTCATAAAGCGCGGTTGTGAATGTGTATGTGTTTCGTGTAAAATGTTGTTCAAATTGTTCATCTATATTGTTTTTGTACAGTAGTTACGCTGAGGTTGTCAATTGTAATCAAACTGAATTTCCATTAGATTGGATCAATAAAAAATTATTTTATCTTATCTTATCTTAAATTTTTTTTTTATATCTGGGCATAGAATTTTATTTATTTTTTTGTTTTTTTTTTTTTTTGGACAGTAGTTAAAAACCTTTTGTTCGATCTTTGGTGGTCGATAAAAATAAACGACATGAAAAGACAAGCCTTTGAGCTGTATGCTTTTTTATTTAATCTCCCCCCCCCAACATTTACATTTACGTAAATACTTATGTTTAACCCATTTACCTAACTTCATTAATCAGTCACAGGGACATGCATCAATAGAATAGAGAAAAAAGCCTTTAAATATCTTGACGTCATATTCATATTCATTTTAAGTTTAAGATCAATTTAGAAATTATTGGCTCGTATGGATTAATTTATAGATCTGTATGTCAATAATAAAAAAAATGAACTTTCTGCTATTGTTTATATATATATGTTTATACATACATGTGTGTATACACAAACATAAAATCATCTATAAATTCTATCTATCTATTTATCTATCTATCTATCTATCTATCTATCTATCTATCTATCTATCTATCTGTTTATCTATCTATCTATCTATCTATCTATCTATCTATCTATCTATCTATATTTCTATCTATCTATCTGTCTATCTATCTGTCTATATATCTATCTATCTTTATATCTATCTATCTATCTGTCTATATTTCTATCTATCTGTCTATCTATCTATCTGTCTATCTATCTATCTATCTATCTATTTATCTAACTAACTATCTATCCATATAGTTAGCACAATCTATCTATCTATCTTCCTATCTATCTATCTATCTATCTATCTTTCTATCCATCTATCTATCTATCTATTTGTCTATCTATCTATCTATCTATCTATCTATCTATCTATCTATCTATCT
>JADKLZ010019686.1:4355105-4381154 GCA_021533235.1 Biomphalaria straminea | reverse complement strand
TCCATGACGTAAACGGAAAAAACGCTGCTTACGTCACTAGGCTTACCATAGAACACTAAAATATTTCTTTCCAAACAAGAACGCATTTAGAGATATGAATGAAGGGATGTGTAAAACTCAAAGCAGACCACGGGCTGCAGCACCACTGGGATGGAAGGATGGCAAGCCGGTATGAACTTCTTATTGTCCGACAGTCAGGCTGGGCAGGGCTTTTATTTAACCGAGCAAGGCTCGGCCACCTGATATTGTTTAATTTAATTAAAAAAAAAATAAATTGAATAATTGTAAAAATGGTGTATTTATACCAAAATAAAAAATGCTTGAGTAGTTGATTTTAAAAATTACATTTTTCATTTTCAGAAAAGAAAAATGTAGCCGTTGCATTACAACAACAATGATATTAATAACATATGACAGCATAAACATTCAAGGTCTCTAACATTCATAAGTAGATTCTCTTTGGCTGTCAGAGGGCGGTACTGCTTCAGACTTACCACGTCATTAGAAAATTCCTCAGTGGATACTAGTTAAAGGGATTACAATGAATTTTGTTTCTTTCTAACGAAGCTTGAACGTGGCAGAAAATGAATACTCATTCTTTTCTGACATAGCAATGATTTTCCATGGAAAATGAGACAGACAATCGAAACAAGTTGTCGAATCACTGTCTCATAATTTATGAATAAAATGAGAAAAACGAAGAAAATATAGGAATCCAGGCTTGGAGATTAAGGGTTTATGGAATTTATCTTAAACAACAATATACCCCATTGTTATATCAACGAGGCGATAACAACAACCGACCTCACAGATACCTTCAAGGCTCTTGGCATTCCTAGGAACATTCTCGTTGCCTGTCAGAGGGCGGTACTACTGCAGACCTGCCTCCCGATGGAAACTGATAAAGGGACTACGATGAATTTTGGTTTCTCTTTAACAAAACTCGACCCTGGCTCCGCCAGAGAATGAATATTCGTTCTTTTCAACATACTACTTCTACTACTAATAATAATAATACTAATAGTAATCATTTTTGCCAGTAAGGAAATTTTTCTTACCATTTGTTCATTACAGAAAACAAAACATAGAAGTAATTTCAATTTTTTTATTAGTTTAGATATAATTAGACTACAGGAGTTTAGTAATCTACCGGCAGGCTAGTGCCAAGAATCAACGACCGGCAACAACACCAGGGCAAAAGACAGAGAGGAATGGAGAAAGACGTTCGACGGATCTTATGTGGTGCCCCAACTGTTCAACAGACTAATAGATGGGCGAAGGTGTAGTAGCATCGAGTTGCATCTTAAGCACGAGAGCAGGAAATCTGATCCGTCACGCGTGATTAATAAATTTAAGTTTATTTTGTTTAAAGTTGGATATTCTTATTTTTAGAAAACACATTTTTTCTAGTCACAATCTAGTGGAACTTTATTCCTCAGGGTAACTAGAGATAGCATCAAAACACACGTCACAAGAATTAGTTGCATTTAAATACTTGATCTAATTTTATTTAATTGATTCTTACAAAAAAAAAAAGAATATGTTTATTTTGAAATTACAATCATCTCTCCATTAGTTATGTAAGAAAAAAGCTTTTATTTACTTTCTTCTCTGCAGTGTTTCCCGAACTGTGTCCTTCGTAACCCCACAAGGCCTGTATAGATGTACCAGGAACTATGAATGATTAACCACTAAGTCACCACGGGACTTAATCTGTAAAAAACAAAAGCAAAGTGTTCCGCTTAATACTCAGAATGTGCGAAGTGTTCCGTTAAGGGAAAAGTTTGGGAACCACTGTTCTAATGTTTCATTGAGACATCCAACGTTCGCTAATTTTCTTTTTTTTTTGTCTGAAACACTAAATCCTTCAATTACTTGCCCAATATTATAATTTGAATATTTTATTTGTTAAGGGAAAGAGAAGAAAAGTTTCCTATATAAGCTATTAAATCGTTTTAGAAATAATCATATAGCTGTAACTTAGAAAATTAACAAAAAATATTTGTATATAATAATTAGAAAGTAAGCTTGAATATATTGACAATAACAACACCAAAACATCCGTGATAAATTGTATTCTCTTTACAAAATACAGTGCTTCTTAAAAGAGAAAACAAAACTTTATTTCAGAAATATAAATGTTAAAAATGTTGGAAGGAAAGAACTTTAGGCCCCTTAAAATAATTTACAGAATTTCGCTTCTTAGTATCTTATATTCTGCTACAGTAGATTCATGCAACAAAAGTTGTTCTCTAACTTTTCAAGATAAAACTTTAGAACCCGTTGGTTGTAATGAGACCACAATGTGGACATTCATCACCTGGTCAAAACTGTCATGTGCCTTGTCCTGCTTGACCACAACTACTTGCGCAGTTTTTACCTATGTCAGTGAGGCAAGAATGTGCTCTCTGTGTCAAGGAGACCTTCTACAGAGTCTGACTTTTAACACGGCCAGCGTTTACTCATGGCCTTTGAGATATCAAGAGAAAGGCTCATTTTCTGAATTAAACATTGTTGATTATCTTACTTTTACAAGCGAAATAAATATAGGTTCAGTGGTAGGTATATTTGTTGTTGGTTTTGGTTTTGTTTAAATACATATTTTTACTTAAAACTCGAAATATTATTTCCAAATTATTTAAAATAAAACAAAACAACATAGGTCTAAACTGTTTCTCTCATAATTGACGATGCCAAAGTTGTTTCGATGCCACTATACTAAATTGATTTTTGGATTTAGAAAATTTAATTTGTGTTGTGCAAAAAGAGCATGCATTCGATAATTCGATACCAGACATAACATTTTGAGATAAACTAACAAAAAAGTTATTGAAGTTTAATCAGAACAGGAAAAAGAAACATAAATGAGCGAAATGAATAATTCTATCGGATCTAACTCAGTGATTATAGAGAGAAAGAGTTAAATTATAATAATCTTTAAAAGTTTATCATTATGAACATCTGTTTCTTGGCTTTCGTCGTAGGGGAGCTGTGAACAAATCCCACAACTTTTCCCAGTCAACAGCTGTTCTTAGAATTAAGAAAGAGGCTGGTCTATTCTTTTCTGTTATCCAGGTTAATGACACAAGACGCGTAGAAGTTTGGTTTTTCTGTAGTGACGGCACGAGTAGTTAAAAAGTAGGATCAGGAAATAGAGAAGCAACAGACAGGGAGAGACGACGCCAAGTTAGCTACGGCAGGACTGTGCCCATTTTCTTATATATTAAAGTGTTTGAAGTTTATCAACCAGAGTTATGAAGTATATTCATCGTTCAATCTGTTATTGTGTCTGTAACAAACTCGCGGGTAATATCAGCATCCATAGATCTACTACTTATCAACACACAGACTACAGACCATACCAGCCACCCATTCTTTGTGCTTTTACTTTTATAATGAGTCATGTCGTAAAATATGAAGTTATGAACAAACTGTCATTCGCATCTTACTTGAAGTTGTCTATCAGAACAGGTGTGAGTTGTTTCTAAGAACGCGCTTTCGCACTTTTGTTGATGTCATTTTTGCTTCCTTGTTTTTCCTTGAGAAGGATTTGTTTTGGATTTTTTCCCAGCATTGGGTAATTAGTTTATTTTACTGTCTTCTGAATGTTGCAGATCTAAAATAGTGTCAATTATAGTCGTGTGAATGGCGGTCTCAAATGAAGGTGTATTTTTCTTATCTAGGGACGCAGGCTTGGGACTCTGTGGAGTCAGGCCTGATTGTAGGGCTTGCTTCCATGTTTCTAGGATGTGGGCTTCGTGGGCCTGAACGAGTTGTTACCATGTAATATAAGGTGTGACATGTTATTTTTCAATAACATTATTTACTTGGAATAGCTTATGTAACTTGTAGTGCCTGTTGTAACGCCACAAATAATTATTCATCCTTTATGCTTCATCGTGTCATTATTCCATTAAATTGTTAAAAGCATGATCCTGTTGTGAACTATTATAAGTTAACTTATCGTTCATTGGTAACTATTGTTTGTGTTGCCGTTCAGTTGAATGACATATATTCGGCATTTAGTTTTACATGCCGTTACTCTTTGTTTAGTTTAGGCTCATCTCTCGTCTCTTCGCAGTATGGGGGCGGGGTTGTTCCTCATTCTTCCGGCCAAAGGGTAAGCTTGTTTAAGTACAGAGGCCCCAGAACAACACTTATAGGAAGAAAACTATATATAGAGGCATGCTAATGCTCAGTTCATCTCGTGTATTGGTCTAGTCATCGGAATAATCCAACATAACAATGAAAAAAATGTAAAGACTTGAATTTTTCTTTCAGCTTCACATTATTTTAATACCATGCAAATTTAAATCTAGACGTGACTTCCATTCTAGATTTAAACGCAGCATGATTTAACATTCCTTGTACACATTTTGCAAAGATTCCTCTCGTTGATATGAAAATCTAAGTGAAACATCTGAGTTATGATATCTGTTTGCGTCTTGAAATCTTTTTTTTTTTTACTATAATCTAGTCATAACCATCTCCACTTATATAAGCCCGAACATGTATATATTATAATTTTTAAAAATAATACAGTAATAGTAATACAGGCACGACATATAATCATTATGGAGACAGCTTGCCGCCCATGCGCCGAACGGCGCGGGAGGACCTAAGTCTAAAAGTAAGTAATACAGGCACGCATTTTAGAGCTTACGGTCTATTTGGCAGATGATGTTAAGTTTCTTTGGCTTACGGTTAGCGAGCAGGGAGTCATGTGGCCAGCTCAACGACAAACCGCCTTTTTTCCCCCAACTTAAGTCAGGTACCCATTAAAGTTGAGTGGAATTAGTGGCTCCATAAGTGTCAATGTGGGTTTTACGGGCTTATCTAGGGGATGACATAATTAACCGGGATTACTGCCTCAACAAGCTAATGTAGTAATCAAAGAGCAACAGCAAACCAAGTTGTATAATAACTAACAGCGAATGGTCAACGATCGTTAAATAAGAAAAATATTTAATACTATGGCCACCGTCAGTCGCGAAGCGACTATGGATCATTTCATGGAAATGAGATGAATGCCTGGGCATAAGCTGTGGTCGGAACGATGTCGCCCACACATCAGTTCCCCCCTCTCCACGCAGCTGATGTATCCAAAGGAACGGCAGTGCCGATACAGTTTGGGGTCAGCGGCGTCGCAGGTTCTGCCAGAGTGTAGCACTGGGTGCTGCAAACTGCCTTAGGGTCGCCAGCTCCTGATTTTTTCTCAGGGTTGACTCCCGAAGCCTTTCCCTTGATTGGGTATAGCTGCAAGGCAGCAGAGGTTTGAATTCAGAGTTTTCTTTCTCCTTGGTGGGTAGCCAGCCATGGCTAACGAAACCCTCCTGCCCGAAGCTTACTGGTTAAGGCGCCAGTTACTCGCCTGTGCCTGTTAGTAAGAACTCAATATCTGAGCCACACGTGAAGGCCGGGCGTTGGACTGGTTGTCAGAGGCTATTTGAGACGCATGCCATTAGGAAGCATTTTATAGGTAGTGGAGTGCTTACATCCATTACCACTTCAGGCAATGACAACCTTGCTGAACTAATGCTAAATAAAATAGATAATATTCCGAATATGAAAGAATCGTATAATTAATTAAATTAAATAATAAATTGTTAATTAAACAAGAAACTTTAAAACTATAATTAGTTCAGGGACTTAAGCAGCTCTTTCTATCTTGGCGCACAGTAAATACATCTAGTTCAGGGGTGGGCAAATTACGATCCGCAGGCCACATGCGGCCCGCCGAAGTGTTTTATGAGCCCCGCGAAAACCTAAATAATTCATTGTAAATATCTAGAGACATTATTGAAACTTTTGATTCTTATCATTTTTAATGAAGAGACTAAAGAAACATTGTCTCCAAACGTCTTTCTAAGAGTTTTGAAAAAAAAACGAAGAATATATTTAGTAGCAATACTATATAAATTCAGTAAAAAGACATAAGTCGTGGCCAGTATTTATTCAATGCTATGGAGAACTGTGTTGAAAGAGTTGGGTTGGCTTGTACAAGTTGGCAAGGGTAACAACTGATGGAGCTATGACTAAGAAAAAAAACATTTTTAATAAAATATAGGAAATATCTTAAACATAAACTAGTAGCTGGAAATTTTACACATAGCTACATTAAATTTCATATAGAAGTAAGATAAACAGAACTCCCCAATTCCCAGGGACAAAGTCAAAGTATGTTGCTGCCAAGTTCCATGATTGTTAAAAGGTCGCACAGGAACTACAGTTTGATATTACAAAAAAGGAATAGGGAAACCTGTACTTAACATTATTGTTCGAAGTACATTAGGTCTTTAATAAATTGCAAAGTTTTATATTCTTTTTCCTTTATTTTGTATATTCTTATTTTATTCGGGGCCACCAAATTCACTTCGGCTATAGCCTCTAATTCTAAAAAGGCCGGTCCCGACTGGCAGTTCCGAAAAGTATGTGAAGATTTGGAATTAAAACATTCTGATGTTTGGTAATACAGTCGTATTCACTGGCCTATCATTAGATCAATTTGATAAAGTATTTTAGTTGATGAAACCAATGCGGTTGTAATGTTTTTGTATACACAGACGAAGTGAGTGGCATCCCTTTCTTCACTTTCTTGGTCACATCCTTATGATATGGGTTTTAGACTACAAGTCGGACTTAGTACTAGTAGTCCTAGATCTGTGTTAAACTGTGCAAGGTTCCAATATCTTGCTGCTCTCCATAAAGTTATGTTCTATAGGGGTGCGTCTTGTTCGGGCCTCGTGATAGATTTTGCAGCTTCGAAGTACATTGTCAGAAAGTCTCTGGGCGAATCTCACTAGTTTCAAGTTTCAACTTTTGGAAAAAGTCTCATTCCGTTGTGTCCGGCGCAAGGAAGAAAAATTATATTTTGGTCATGTCCGGATATGGACACGCGGTGACTAAGCTGTAAAGCGCTTAGATTTCGAACCGGGGTGCCGGGTTCGAATCATCGTAAAGACTTTTTTTTTTTATTTCGAGATCTTTGGGCGCCTCTGAGTCCACCCAGCTGTAATGGGTACCTGACAAGTTTGGGGGAAAAGTAAAGGCGGTTGATCTTTGTGCTGGCCACATGACACCCTCGTTAACCAAGGGCCACAGAAACAGATGAACCTTACATTTCTGCCATATTGGCCACAAAGTCTGAAAGGGGAACTTTTTTTTTATGTCGGGATATCTTATAATATGTATCGTTTTTCTTAAATTCGTTCTCCTTTATATAAATAAATAAATAACTATATATATATTTGCATCTGATTTTCAGATCCACTTTTCCGGTAACGTGAACGCCATGGAAGTAAGTCTAAGCGACACATATGCAACAGCTCCATTAAGTATGTCTATTTGGTACGGAAATTATAAATTGTCAATTAAAATGTATACTGAGAGTTTTCATAAGATTTTAATGTCCAGATCAGCAGTTGTAACGTTTGACTCAACGTCACCACCATACAGTATCGACATCACAATTGATGTATTGGTGTCACAAGTGGGATATCATACTTACACCAATGAATACTTCTTCTATTTCTATGAGCACGTCCTCCCTGTACAGTTGGTCAATTATATAGATTTTTATAGTTTCTTGCAAAGCTATGAATTAAGTATCTAACTTAACTTAAACACATAGCAAATTAAAAAAAAATAAGATCAATTAACTATATATACTTTTGTTGTCCGCATAAGGCAACATACAAAACTATAATGTAACACATTTCCAATTTGTCTGATTAACAAAAAGAAATAGATGAAGAGGCTTTGTTTTATTTCAAAGGTAATTTATTAGTAGAAGATGTACCGTCAGGTGCGTGCCCCTCTAATCGTCCCCTGTAAATCTATACAGTGATAATCTTTTAACGTGTATTATTAGTTTCAGCTAATAATTAAGCAATGTTAATAATGTGTTCTAGACCAGTGATGGGGAAACTATAACCCTCGGAAATAAATCTTCCTCCCGAAAAGTTTAATACGGCATGCCAATTGTTTTGAAATACTAATTTAATAGGTACAAATTTCATTCACAATGTAAAAATTCAAGACTTCAATACCAGATGAACTATTGGAGGAATATTGCGGAATTGACATTCGCTGATGTACTCAAAGTTTCACGACTAGCCTAAACTTAATGTCCATCTACCTTTAGGACGCCGTTGAGTCCTCCTTAACTTTAAAGGACGCCTGACATTAATTGGGTAAAAGTAAAGGCAGTTGATAGTTTGGCTGGCCACATGACACCCTCGTTAACGTTGATACACAGAAATAGATGACCAAATATTGTATTCAAACATGTTCTTAAAAGATTTTATTTATTGAATAACGAATAAAAAACGTATTGTTGATTCAAAATCTGTTTTTCAAGATATCATTAAGTCTAATACTAAATTTCCACATTTTCAATATAAAATAATTTTGGCACTCTAAATATTTTCTTTTCTTTTTAAAATTGCCACTATGTTATGCAGTTTGGGGCCTGCCCATCACCGATCAGGACGGATACTTTATTTTTTTTTTCCTTGTTAAGTAATCTTTGAAATATTTTATGCATATATTTTTTATTGTTGTTTAACAAAAGCTGTTCGTGTATTCCTGCTTTGTGTTAATTGTTAGATCTTGTAGTTCGACGTATATCGTTTGTATTGTACTGCATAGAGCAACATAAAAACAGAAACAAACTCTCTTTTCTGTTCATTGTAAGGAATAATTTATTTTTCTTATTGAAGATTTTCATACATAAATGTGAATCAATGAATAGCAAGTCTTTAATGCTTGTTGTTAATAGACTCGGTGCCTACATAAGGAAAGCAAACTTGTTAAGAGACTCGGTGCCTACATAAGTAAAGCAAACTATTTTAATAAATGTATATTTTGTATGTTGTCATTAACAAGATCGTTATACTTTATGGAGACCTGGAGAATCACCATCCCAACCATGAAAAAAAAATCCAGGTATCCTTCAATACCTGCCTGAGAAAGATACTTATGATCCACTGACCAGAAAAGATCTTTAATGAAGAATAGTGGCAAAGAAAAATGTAGCAGCACTTCATTGAAGTGGATATCCTTCAGAGACGGATAGATCACACCCTTCACAAGCCTATATCCAACATAACAAGGCAAGCCCTAACCGGGAACCTGCAAGGAAAGGAACAGGAACAGCCAAATAATACATGGCGCCGTGATTTGGAAGCAGATGCCAAGCAAATAAGTAAGACGTGGGAACAGCTAAACAGATAGGCCCAGAACCGAGATTTCTGGAGGAAGCTGGTTGGTGGACTATGCCCGAGAAGGGACCACAGGCAGAGATGAGATGATGAGATGAGATACAAATGTTTGATAAAATTATGTATTGTCTTTTTTTTTGTAATGCACAATTGTAAAAGAAATTTCCTCATAGGTAATAAAAAATTATTATTATTATTGTTATTATTATTATGTTAGAAACGAAAGAGTATTCATTCTCTTGCACCGGAAGTCTTAAGTTTCGATTTAAAGACAAACAAAATTAAGTGTAGTCCCTTTAGCAGTGTTCGCTGGGGAATTTTATGGTGATGTGGCAGGTCTGCAGACGTTACACTCTCTGACAGGCAACAAGACTCTTTGTAGGAATTTTAAGGGCCTTCGAGGTCTATTTGAGGTCAGTTGTCATTATGCTGGCGGTTGATATAACAATAGAGTATAGTGTTATTTTAGATAACGTACATAAACGCTTATCTCCAAGCCTAGGTTCCCATAATTTCAATGTTTTCCAACTCAGTTTTTCTTAAATTATGAGACAGTGGTTAGGGGATTTCAATAATGATGGCGTTTTTTTTATCAATGACAAAAAGATATGGGCGATTAAAATCTACAGTTTTATCAGTTAAAATAGGTCTGTCCCAGTACAATAAAGGATTAGTGGACTCAAGAACCTCTCGTGGTAAGCATTTGTAATAAGGTACAGTATTGTCATTGATAACATAAGGTATCAAAACCTAGTGCTGGTGTATTATTAATTTTGCAACTTGGTTATCGCGAGTTGGTATACAGATTCTTAGAACGCTGAACATCCTGCAATTATGTATTTATTATTAAAGATTTTCTGTATATAGAATTCTCTACGTCACCTAACCAACACGTACGCACGCCGACTCTCCAACACTCAATTTTGAAAAAAATTCATGGAAAGATAACTCTTTTATTTTTGCCAGTCGAATTAGAGTTATCCCATGAAATTTTCGCGGCATCAGAGAACGCGTATAAAAAAAACAAAACAAACAAAGGTGGGGGAGAACAAGTAATCTTCTCTGTATATATAATTATCTACGTCTCCCAACCATGCAGGAAACCATCTACGCACATTTTCTCCTCCAGCCCTATTCCGCCCGCTCTCAATGTATTTTGTATTCGAAAATACATGTGTCTCTGCAATACCGTTTTATTTTTATAACACGAAAGATGACAATCCCGTTTTTTTTAAATAGCGCATAGGATTGGCACCCCAAAAAGACATTTTCGCTATATTTTTTCAGGAGATTTGTATGAGTTTTCAAGATATAAATATTTTGAGATTTTCTAGCCTTTTTCGTATATTTTGCAATTTGATGTCATGGAAAATCAGGGGAGCGAGGATCGTATACCGACAAAAACCAAAACGCAGGCGACCCAAATGCAGACCCCGAAGGCGTTGGATTGATGATGTGGAAGTAGATCTGCAACAGCTTGGGGTTAGGGCGTGGAGACGAAAGGCCCAGGAGAGATCCGAATGGAAGAATGTGTGCAAGCAGGCCAGAGCCCTTCAAAGGCTGTAGCGCCACTGGGATGGATGTGTGACAAGTAGGACAAAGATGGTGGCCGTTTAGGTGTCTAGGGGGTTTATAGAATTTGAGGACCTTGATTTGCACATAAACTAACAGGCACAAAGTTATGAATGCAGGCAACAAATGCAGTTTAAGTAAAATATA
Source organism: Biomphalaria straminea (assembly GCA_021533235.1). Taxonomy (NCBI): domain Eukaryota; kingdom Metazoa; phylum Mollusca; class Gastropoda; family Planorbidae; genus Biomphalaria; species Biomphalaria straminea. The sequence goes on along the minus strand of JADKLZ010019686.1, from coordinate 4,370,214 downwards.
TGTACAGTTTAATAATAGAAAGATAAAATAAGAAAAAGGTAAAATGCTGTACAGGGTTAAGGTGGGATCTAATTATTTACATAAACCAGATTATCATCATAAGATATGAAAACCAAGTGGTCTGAGTGTCATTAGGCTGGTTGCTTAGCTTTAAGTCCTATGCTGTTCTGACGAGATTGGTGTGGCTGATGCTGACGTTGTCTGTGGGTGGGGTGGTGTGATTGATCCTAGCGCAAGGGACAGTCCAACGATACGTAGCGGCAGTGACGATTCTCTAGCTAGCGATTGTTGATCGGACTCTTCTTGTATGTAGTTGGTAAGGCTGGTATTTTCAGATCTGGTGTCAGCAGACTGGTATCAGCGTTACGATGATAGGGCTTCTAGTGTGTGTAGCCTGTAATAAAAGCACCAAATCCAATGTAAGGAAAAGAAAGAAATGAATATAGTAAGCGTAAGCTCAACAAGCGTGTTCACTCCAAACAGCTCTCGAAAAGAATGAGGCGATTTGATAAATCTTGTCCGTATAAAGATACATAAGAGGTGGGGCGAAAGGGGAATGACCCAATGTCAATATGGCAGTTTGCCTTGGGATCTTAAGACAAAGGATTTCCGCTTGACCTTGCCGCGTGTCCCCCGTGTATAGATAGGCATTCGACAGGCTAGAAAATGTGGGCTGTATCGCGTCTCTGACGAGTCCAGACGACGAGGAGGGCCTGTCTATACAGAGAGATTATCTAGGTGCCGATAGGATCCTTTGAAGTGCCAGTCCCTTCCGACGTGTGAGGAAGGTGTTATCTGGTGAAAGGTGAGGAGGGGCAAACTCCGGCCGACGACTATAACAAAGAAGGGGGGGTGGTGGTAGTAGGGGTGGTGCTAGTGATTTCTATAGCCACATGGGCTAAGTTAGAAGAGTTAAGATAAGATAAAAAAAAGAGTTAAATGCCTAGACGCAAGTGATACCTTAAGTGGGCGTCAATTTATTTTTGTCACAGGATGGATGATGGAAAATCGAGACACTGCGAAAACCCAACTATTATTTTTAATCTATAATGTTTTACTTAAATAATTTACACCTAGAATTTTCACGGGGCATATTATAAAACTTTTTACCCCTGTAGAATCATATTTCTTAACTAGAACAAACATTTTCTTAACATGCTAAATTGATAGTGGTGTTTTATTGTTGCGTCTACCACATTGTTTATTTAGTCTATTAGTACAAAGCTTATATCAACTCTGTCTAACAGAAAAATATAGAGGTGCAGATCTTGGAGGGGGCGTGGAGATGGATTGAACATTAACTTAGAAAAGATACAAACAACAGCTAGGCAAGCCTTAGTGTGGAACCCCCAGGGCACAAGATCCAGAGATAAACCAAAAAGAACGTGGCGACCCAGTGTACTAGAGGAAGCTGAGAGGACATGAAAGAGCTGGGAAGCCATTAAAAACTAGCAAGAGAGTGGCGTGTTGTTTTTTTACTGAAGCCCTATTTTCCATGAGGAATGCAAAGGAATGATGATGTTGTCTATCTGTCTGTCTGTTAAAAAGTGCGTATAAAAAAGTGGTATTTAAATATTTTGCTTTATATCGAAAAATTGGCAAAACATTCTACATTTGAGAGATATTGTTGTAATGTGAAGTTCTTCCATTAAAACACGTGTTTCTAAAGTTTTTTTTATATATTTCGCTTGTTATTTCCCGCGATCTTTCATTTATCAGTTTCTTTAGTTGAAGATTAAATGTGGCTCAACAAAGATGGCCGAGACGGATTTTATGAGTCAGTTATAGAGATTGCGTCTCAAGCATAGAAATCCTATGCCAAACTGGGAGTCGAACACTTAGTGAGGTTGTGACAGAGCGTCGCATGAGGCTTGTTGGACATTTTCACCGACAAAATGGATTACGCATACCAAAAGGTTGTAGGCCAAAAAGAGAGAAACGCAAACAGGGACGTCATCGTATTACTTGGCGCCACACCTTCATGGAGGACCTCAGAATATTGGACCTCAGAGCTGTGGACATCAAGTCGGAGAAGGTTTCAGACATCATTGGCCTCCTTCAGTCGTAGAACAACTATGGTTCATCTCGCACACTTCCTCGTGTGGCTGTGGAGTCCTATTTTGGAGAGACACTCCCGTAGGTCTTTGAATGAGTGAGATGAAAGCCTGGGCATTGTTTATGGTCGGAACGATCGATGTCGCCCACACAGCAGTTCCCCCCTCTCCGCGCAGCTGATGTGGCCTAAGGAACGGAATATCCGATACATTTTGGGATCAGTAGCTCCGCAGGCTCTGCCAGGCTGTAGCACAGTGTGCCACAATCTGCCTAAGTGTCACCAGCTCCTGATTTTTCCTCAGGGTTGTCTCCCGAAGCCTTTTCCGCGTTTGGGTATAGCCGCAAGGCAGCGGAGGTTTGGAGTTTACCTTCTCCTAGATGGGTAGCCAACCAAGGCTAAAGAGCCCCTTCTGCCCGAAGCTTACTGGTCTAGGCGCCAGTTACTCGCCTTTGCCCCTTTTCCTGTCTGTGATAACGGTTGCGCCAGGCTCAATATCTGAACCATACGTGAAGGCCAGGAGTTGGACTGGTTGTCAGAGTCTATTTGAGACGCATGCCGTTGGAAGCATTTTATAGGTAATGATGGGCTTAAGCTCATTACCACTTCTGGCGTTAACAACCTTGCGGAACCTTTCAGACATAGTCATTGACATATCTTTGTGGAGACATCTTGCCGTCTTATGCGCCGAAAGGCACGGGGACTCTAAGTCCTAAGTAATATTCATACATAGACACCTTATTTTTTTTTACTTTTCTCTCATACAGACAGCTTCCTAAAAGATGATTTCTAAAATTTACACTAGAATATTGTGTTTATTTAATGATTAGAATTCTTATGGAAAGGAATTGTTCTCGAGTCTGTTTGCTATGTTTTAATGCCGGAGCAGAGGCGTAGCTAGAGGGCATGAGGGGGATAATTTAAAATCCCCCCTAGCCCCCAATAGAGTGGGGCCCCAAATGAGTGTTTTTTTTACATTAAATATTACGCAAAATTAGGGGGCCACATATATGTCAATTTCCCCCCGGGCCCCCAAATGATGGCGAATTCATAGCTACGCCACTGCAGGCAGAATATGGTTTGACTAATCAAGATGATTCTGGGCCAATGCCTTTACTTCTTAAAACGATATCAGGCGTCCTCAAAAGTTTGAAATGGGTTATTTCTCCAACAATCATTTTGCAGAATTATTCATTGTCATACACAATATTTGAATCAAATAATGAGTACAAACTTTTTAATAGACAGAGTGAGTTGATATACTCATTGTGAATATGGAGAAAGAGTTAAGCACATGGTTGAATACATGGGAATAACTAAAGAGTTAACGGAAAGAGATAAGGGAATTATTGATTCTTTTTGTGCCTTTCCTCCAGTGTTATGATATGAAATTTAGTTCAAATTCTTAAGGTGTCCAATCAATATATTTAAATTTAAGACAGAGTGTTAAATAATTCAATGTGTGATAAATAATTCCTATGTGTCACACTATTTCCAGACCATACGTTGAAAAGGTTCTTACGTTAGTGATAGGGGTGGACTATGAGTAAAAAATCGGCCCGGTCATTTCTATACAAACTGGTCCACAAATTTACAAATTGTATACCATATGTCAGCGGTTCTTAACCTTTAAAGCTCGGCGACCCCTTTTTACAATCCATCCCTCTGCCGCGACCCCCCGCCCACACACACATACAGCAATATAAGAGTAGAGAATAGCAATCCATATTTTCGATGGTCTAAGGCGACCCCTGGCAAATCGTCAATCGACCCCAAGGGTGTCGCGATCCACAGGTTGAGAACCCCTGTCATATGATGAGCATCCAATAGTACCTATCATCAAAGTAAAGTTTGGTTGTGTATCGAATGTAGTTAGCTACATGAGTAATTTATTAGAGGATTTTGAAACTATCTAATAGGTGCTATTACTAAATGAATAAAGTATAACACTTGGAATGGGCAATCTTTAAATACGAAACGATTCCTGCCAACATATACGTTACCATATACATAGGATTGACATTCAAATTCAAGACATCTGAAGATCCTCCATCAACGAACATATTGTTTATGATTCAGCTTCACTCCTCGCAATTTTTCATGCACGTGCACTTCAATTCACAAATACAACTCTTCATGCTCCATTATTAACTGCACATCTCAATAAGTTACGGGGTTGTGTTGGCTGAGTGGTTTAGCTCTTGGCTTACAAACCTGGGGTCCTGTGTTAGAATCTCGGTGAAGACTAAGATTTTGAATTTCCTAATTTTTAGGTGGCCCCTGAGTCCATCCAACTCTATCGGGTAAATGAATTTAGTTGGGCCAACACTGAATTGGTCGTTGAGCTGGCAACATGACACCCTACTCGTTGTAACCATTGGCTAAAGAAACAGATGACCTTAACTTCATTTGAACTAAGATCACATGGTCTGAAAGAGAAACTTTACTTAACTTACTATTCTGCTTTCTTAATAACTTGGAAACCTAGTTTGACTGTCTGCATCTTATATCTTCTTATCTTATACAATACAGACGTTACTTCAAAAAGAAGAAGATTACGTCCTACTCGTCATGCATTCAGTTATGCATATTAACCAATGATTTAAATTTTGCAAAGTCACTGGTTTTCCTGGCTAGCTCAGGCAATTCATTCCATGCTCTAATAGCGCTAGGGTAGAAGGAGCTTTTGTACAAATTTGTCCAAGCAAATGAGATGAGGAATGTGCCCTTTCCCCTAAATCTGGCTACATATACAACAGAACATTAAGTCTTATGGTGTTAAGCCTGCTCATTCATAAATGCAGTCATAACCTTGGTCAATCTGTGGTGTTTGCGAAAAAAAAATTACATTTTGTTTGTACAAAATTCCAGCAATAGTTGCTTTTTATTTCATACATTCCTTTTCCATTTTTTTTTCATTTTGATTCCGAACGACGCATTGCTACCCTGTTCAAAATAATAATTGTGATATTTAAAAGGACTTCGTAGCGAGATCATGCGAAAACTCCACCACACCATTAAGAATTCGTATATGTTTTGACATGCTATTTATAGGACTTCGAACGTTTTGTTTGCATTTACACTTAATTCGATCTCTATAAGAAAACAAGGTCTTACGTTTCTTGTTTATAGTGTGCATTAGGAATTGATGTCTTCTTTCACGTTTATAAGATGTAGTATTTTTTTTTTTTAATTTCAACCTCGAAAGCGTTGCATTGAAAGAGAATATTATAAAATCTTAAAACATTTTACGGACCTTTACGTGGCCTTCTCGGCCCAATAATGTACGTACTACCGGCCCAAGGATATTTGCCCAAATGCCAGTCCCACCCTTAACAATTTTGTGACCCCATGAGAAACGGATTTCGCGTAGCCCACTCTGGGTAGGGATATGGATTATAAGTAGAAATTAACGTTTCATATTAAAAAACAAATTCGACTTTGCATTTTATTCATACTTTACTAAATACAAAGTCACTGTCAAATTAACTTTACAAGCCGTCTACAAAAGATAGTAATTTTTTAATAAAAAGTTGATAAACATTCAGATCTGTATTTAAGATTTACTATCGGCTAGATAGATTTAGATCTCTATTTTTATGCCAATGACTATTAAAGTAAATTAAGAATTAGAACTTGTTTCGGTTAAAATTCGTCTTATTTGTATTAAATGAAAGCTGACAATGACGTTTTTTTTTAATTGTTAGTAGGATTGGCGTTTTCCACTGCATCAGTGGATTACAAATTTTCTGATAGGAGATAACAAACTGTAATAATAAATGGTTCTAAATCAACACCAATAACAGTAAACTCAGGCGTACCTCAAAAAAACAGTTTTAGGACCACTATTTTTAATTTACATAAACGATTTACCAAATTGTATTAGTTCAGGAACAAATGTCAGATTATTCGCAGACGATTGCATAATATACAGTACAATAAAAACAACACAAGATACAGAAATTTTACAAAGAGAATCAGATGAAATTTAAAAAATGGGAATCAAATTGGAGCATGTCTTTCCATCCAGAAAAATGTCAGTTATTAAGAGTAATAAAAAAACTAAAAAAAATTAATTCCACTTATTTTATTCCTGGTAAACCAGTAGCACAGACTAAAAACGCAAAATAACTAGGTGTTATAATAAATGAAAAACTGTCATGGAATCCCCATATTGATGAAACAATAAAAACATCAAACAAAGCATTTGGGTTTATTAAAGAAATTTCTATAAATGAAATAAGAACATAAAACCAAAATGTTATTTAACCTTGGTTAGGCCTATAATAGAATATGCATCCTCCGTTTGGGACCCCTCAACTCAAGAAAACATTTAGAAACTAGAACAGACACAAAATAGAGCAGTGAGATTCATAACAAATCAATATTCACATTTGACTAGAGTAACACAATTGGTAAAATCACTCAATTTAGAAAGCCTTCAGGACAGAAGACTCAAAAGTAAAGTAGCAATTATACGTAAAACACTTAACCATAATCTTCAAATACAAAAACAAAAATTAATAAAATACTCAGAAACACAAAAAGAAAAAGGTACATTCCTCGTCCCATATGCTAGGACAAATTTGTACAAATGCTCCTTCTACCCTAGCGCTATTAGAGCATGGAATATATTGCCTGAGCTAGCCAGGAAAACCAGTGACTTGGCAGAATTTAAGTCATCGGTTAATATGCATGACTGAATGCATCACGCGTAGGACGTAATCATCTTCTTTTTTGAAGTAACGTCTGTATTGTATAAGATAAGAAAAGATAAGATTTTCCATTTTGAATGACAAAAAATGACAATTTCGTCTGTTTTTACGGACAGTCGCATCAGTTTTCAGAAATTTTAATAATCTCAGATTTTCACAATTTTTCCGTATATTTTACAATTTCAGTAGAATTCTAGAAACAATTTAATAATAAGTTTACATGGTTTATTTTAATATTTTACACCTAAAATTCCAGCGGTGCCAATAAAAGTGCGCGGCCCACTGCGGCTGCATAGGTTGCAGTGGCCTAAGACAAGCCCTGATCTCCAATAACTCTAACAACCAGTTCAGCTCCCTCACGTGTAGATCATATATTGAGACTTACGGAACTGTTATTACTGACAAGAGATGACAGGGGTAAAGTTAATACAAAGCTTCTACCAGGAGCTCTGATACAAAGGCGCTTTTTTATACGTATAAATACAGTTTTGCTAAATGTAGAATTCTATAATATAAAGCAAAAAGTAAGACGTATGCACGTATGTGTCATGTAGAATTTACTTTTTTGTTTACATGTGGGAAGCGTGGTCCAGAGGCCAAGTGCGGCTTGAGCTTGGCTTGCTTGGCTACCTAGAAGGGGGCTCGAGGTTCGACACCCGACTCGGGAAGAGTTGTGTTTACTGAGCGCCCAAAGGCAGCACGGGAAAACCAACTCCTAGATACCCCCTCCCCCCCACTGGTCCACAAATGAGATTGGACCAAAGCGCTCTGAACATGCTATAAGCATGAATGTAGCGCTATATAAAAGCTATAATAATAATGTTCCTTCAGAGTCCCTTCTAGGGTCCAAACCTCAAGCAGCACGACGGGGGGTAGGCAGGGCCGGATTAAGCCAATTTGGTACCCTAGGCACAAACCCACATGGGTGCCCCCTTCTGCCTGGACCCCCGATCCTCATCGACCAAACAAGAAAATCGAACTACTATATCATTATATACCTGCGCTCGTCTACTCATCTCTGTCTCAAGTTTGTCAACAATCGCGTAGAAAGTAGATATACGAAATTTGTCTCTGGCAATTAGTGAGACTTCAGGGGCATTACCATCAATGACCACTGTCTTTCGTTTACGGTTACGGGTCAAAGTTGCCATTTATTCCACACCTGGTGTTAGTTCTTTTGCAGCTTCTTCAAATCTTTCAAATTCATTCCTAGATTCATTTTACAAGCGTTTCATTCAAAAGGCATCCATTCAGAATCTTTCATCTGTTGGTTGAAGCTGTGAAAAAAGTATAGATCAGTATGGAAGAAGTTTACTGCCTCTAAACAAGAGTCAACGGCGTTTCTGCCTATACAGATTTAGTGAATGGGCAGCACAGGGTATGTATATAGGAAACTCATTTTCCTCTAGACTTCTTTTCTGCATGCCCTTGTAGCACCCAGACATATTAGCAGCGTTGTCGTATGACTGACCTCTGCATTTCAAAAATCAATATTGCAAACTTCACGTAAGTACTGCAACACTTGCTTAGCCCTACTTTCACCTGTGTGACTTTGCAGCTCCAAGAAAGTCAAAAAGCGCTCAATGGGCTCTCCATCTAACACATATCGAATAACAAAGCTTAACTGATATATATGTGAAACATCTGGTGTTGAGTCTACTAACAAGCTGAAATAACCGGAAGCCTTTACTTCCTCTAAAATTACTTCATGAACTTTTTGGGACATAATTTCAATCAGTTCTTCAAATATAATTTTGGATAAATAAGAAGGATTTCCTTTTCCAGAATTTCCATATTTCGCAATGTGTGTTGCTAAAAATGGATCAAACTGACTGACCAACTCCAGCAACCCTAGATAATTTCCATTTTGTAAAGATCCAAATTTTTCATTTGTCCCTCTAAAAGTCAGACCACGCTCAGCTATTGTACAAATAACAGCTACTGCTCGCCCAAAATATGTTCCCAGTAACTGTACTTCTCATTAATTTGCTCTTCTAGCTTTTGTAGTAAACCCGAGCCTTATCGACGAGTTAGGTATATTAACATGCAGTCTTTATGAGTAGCGCTTTGTTCATGATTATCAACTTGAATGTTATTTTTCCAGTCACTGAATCCATTTTTATCAACCAAACTTGTGGAACCTTTAAACGCCAAAAGTTTACAAAAAAAAAAAGAAAAACAACAGTACACAGATCCTGTGGATGGTGAATACAATAACCATTCTCTCCTGTACCAAGGTTGTGGGACCAAGGTTAAATAATTTGCGATTCAATATTACATTTGCGTTTGCTAATGTCATGTCGATTTCGCGCGGCTACCGGGACAATTTACACATTTTTCTTGCGGACTTGTGGTGCCCCCCAAACGCTTGGTGCCCTAGGCACGTGCCTTGTTTGCCTAATGGTTAATCCAGGCCTGGGGGTAGGAGCGGGCATGGATGGAACCCGGGATAAATCGAATGACAGTTCAGCGTGCAAACCGCTTGACTAGCTAAGCCAAGGGAGATTTAAGTTTAACCCCCCCCTCCTCCAGATGGCTTTTTTTTTTAAGTTTAAAAACCCTCCAGATGGTTTTGAATTTAAATTCCCCCTACAGAGGGTTTTGAGGTTGAAAACTCCCATTTCAATGTTATTCTAAAGCAAACCAATCAAACCAATCAAACTCACCAAATTGTATGAGCGTAGCTAAATGGGGCTTTCAGATTTTTTTAGTTTTAAATCCCCTCAACGAATCTGACGATAAAACTTTCCTTTTCAATATAAAATCTAAAGCAAACTAGAGTCACCTATTTCCAAGAACGACGTTTAGAGCTGTTACACATTTCTACCAGTGTTTAGGACCTCTATGACGATTGATCTCGGTCCGTCCTACCCGAGAAGCGTAACGACAATTTATAATTTTATGACTGCTATATCACCAAGCACAAATGCGTTCCAAGAGCAATCACTAAAAAATAGACACCAATGCAACAAATAACAAGGTTACAAAGACAGTTTGTGTGGAAACACAAACTCAAAATCGGCCCCCGAAATGGTCCACCCAGGCAGGCTTCAATATTTTGAGAAAAAAATGTCCGAATGAAATTATATCAAAGAATAATGATAGATAAAAATGAAGAAAGGAGGTTGACGGATCTTATATACTGCCCCAGCGGTCCAGCAGATCAAAGGATATGTGAAAGTTAATAGTGTAAAAATGTTGGGATTATGTTATATTGTATAAAATGGAAGAAAATGCAGTTTATAACTTTATTAATCATCTTACATTACGTCCCACTTATAATGCATACTAAATATATTTTTTCTCTTTAAAAATTAATAAACATTTTTTTGTGTGTAAATATAGTAGTTTGTATAACATACGTTATATGACTTAACAATTAAAATATAAAAAAAATGATAATAAAATCTACAACCGTTTGCATATTGTGTTCAATATAAGCTAAATGATCGTCTCCCCAATGTAGAGCTCACAGGAATTTGTTACTAAGATAGTTAATACTCTATTAGAAACAAAAAAAAATGTGTGATATAAAATACATTTCATAACATTATTAATTGTCTTAAATTAGATCTACTTGTAATAGGGTTTTTCTCTTTAAAAAAACTGCTTACATAAGTGATTTTTTCAAATTAGATTTTTAGCTTTTAGAAAAGAAAAAAGTGGCCGTTCCATCAGAACTTTGAATGATCTAAATTATTGTGATGTCTGATTTTCATTTTATCTTCTACTTTCTGAGATGTAAACGGGACGGACGGAAAGACAGACGGACAGACAGGCCACACAAAACTAATAGCGTCTTTTCCCCTTTCGGAGGCCGCTAATTACAAAAAGAGCAAGATTTTAAAATGAATTTTGTTTTTAAACAATATTGTCCTAATGACACCATATTGTGCAGTGTATCTAGAGCCTTACATCAGTTTAGAAGTAGATAATTGCATGACGTAATTGTCTATCGTTGAATGTTACCTGAATACATATGTAAATGTAAAATCAATTTCTAAATAACGGTCTAGTATTGCTATATTTGGTTCAAGATCACACAGCAATAACGTTGTCATTTTTTCTTCCAAAGTTTCTTTCAAACATTTTTATTTTGCTAATAATTTATTAATTTTTTCATTATGTTATGAAAACAAAAGTTATCAAATTGCAGAAGAAACATTGTACTGAATAAACCAGTGGATCCCAAACTGTGTTCTGCGGAACTCTAGTGTTCCTCAAGGCCTGAATAGGTGTTCCGCGAACTACTGGAAACATTAACTAGTAAGGCACCGCGTGAGTTCAAGAGATATAAGCAAAGTGTTCCGCTAAATTCTCAGAATATAAGAAGTGGTGTATCAAGGAAAAGTTTGAGAACCAATTGAATAAGCAATGAACTGTCTGTTATATAACCAAACAAATTCAAAAGGAAACCACTAGCATCTCAGATGTAAGAGAACATGATGATATTATTTGTACCACTCTCGGGACGGATCTAAAGTTAAACATTGTTTGATTTTTTTTTTTTTAAATTCAAAAGTGTATAAATAATTTAACAATTAATTGAACTAATAGAACAATAATGACTTTAACAAATATAAATAGATCTATTTGAAATAATATTACATGAAATTTTTTCCTGTTTTCGAATATAATTTTACAGGGATATTTTTAGATTAAATGTGTGGATGTTCGTTAAGCTTCCAACAAAATCTTAAAATGATGTACGGTATTTTGTTTCTTAATATTTTACTGTCTGCAACTAGCGAGGCTTGCAACACAAAGTGTACTACAACATTTATAGACCAATCTTTAGAACCAGTTGGCTGTAATGAGACCACGATGTGGACATTCACACGCTGGTCAAAACTGTCCTGTGCCTTGTCCTGTATATCTTCAAGGCCTTGTGCAGTGCTTATATATTCTAGTGAGACGAAGGCCTGCTCAATATGTCACGGTGACCTCATACGAAACTTGACTTTCAGTATGGGCAATTTATTTTCATGGCCTTTTCAATATAAAGATTTTATCAAACCAGCAGCTCCGTCTTTTCAGAACCATTCTTTTAAAATTCCCAAAGGAATACGACATGGATCCGTGGTAAGTAAATTCTAATTTTTTACAAAGTCTATATCAACTCACTCTGTCTGTCTGTCTGTCTGGTAAAGAAGAGTTTACACGTTAAATATTTTTGACAATATTGTTCATTCACGCATTCTCCGATCAAGTTAATACTTTAAACAATGATTTAATGTACCTAACAAAACATGAATCTATATACTAAAATACTCAATCAGTCAATTAATCATTAGTAATTATTATTTTTTTTTGTTATCGGATAATGGAAATTAAGAAAGGTTTTCTCATATTTTGCTTGTTTTTACCAAACAGACAGACAGACAGAGTGAGTTGATATAATAAACCTTGTATAAACGTGTTCACTCAAATTCGAAGGTTAATTTTGTTAAATAATTAAATCATTAGACTATATTTTGTATTTTCATGCGTCAAAGTTAAAATCTATAAGTGCAAAGTGTATTTCTTAAAATTAGATCTAGAATAGTCTAGATCTAAATCCTTTCGATCTTTTTCTCATGTCAACATTTGTAAACAAAGCCTAGTTCATAAAATAGTATAGCTGTAATAGACTTGGGAAACTTTATTTTTTTTTAGGGTTTTAAGTTTGTTTTAGGGCTACAATTCATACATACAGGACTAAGTTAGTACCCAAGGAACATTTCTGTCAAGTTTTGTCAAGATCGGTGAAATGGTTTTGATTTCTATACGGGGACATACATACATACATACACCTTTGTTTTCCTTTTATATATTAGATATCTGTCAAGTACGTTTCCTTTCCTTGTTCGATACCAAACAACAATTAATGACCAATAGTTAATTAGCTTATTAGTTTCTCTTTAATTGATTCTTGTTTTGTTAGATAAAAAATATAAGGTTTGTAAAACAAAAAGGCAAAAGAAGGGCGGGTTATCCAAGATACTTTAGGAATAGCTTGATTTGACATCTCAGATCGCAGTTCGAGCAGGTGGATTGTAATAAAACCTTAAAAGATATGCCAATGGAAGGATGTGTTAAAGTATACAAAGGCCCTTCGTGGGCTATAGTGTTAATGGGGTGGATGCAGGGCCGCAGTGGGCCCCGCATTTTCATAGGCACCGACCTGATTCTAGGCGTGTATTATAAAATAAACCAGTATGAATGGGCGTATCCGTTGAAGGTTTTGTTTATGATTTTGTTTATTTTACCCGTTCAGCCGACATAGTGATCAACTATTGAAACTATGAAATTTTTTTACGGCCTTCCGGTCGTAGGTGGGACATTAACCCTATATCGCGTAATGTAGCATATTTGATACAAACCCCAAAAAGTCGAATTAATTATTTATTTAGAACTCTTTTGTAATAAAATTGGTGGAATCCGTAACTTTTAGGCGAATTAAATCAACAGCAACTTCCGTTTCCCTTTTCTTTAACCAACATGGCATGGATTTATGCATCAGAAGTGAATTAAATTGTGCTAATTTGGATTTCCTCTAGAGGTAAGATATATTACATCACCATTTAATATTATAACCTAAAAACACTATCAAAAAAATATCTTCATAATGTAATGATAATAAATAAATAATTAAGCTAAAAAAATTTACTGTTATTATCAACGTTATTATTTCTAAGGCATTAAACGGTATGTTGTAAATGTGCTACATTGCGCATAAAGAGCATAATTGTTCGATGGATCAGCTGTAATGGTCGATCTAGACATCTACAGATCTAGCTCTTTTTTATTGTACTATTGGCTGTCAAATAATTTAGAATAGTGTTTAATCACTTCATTGGACAGTTTAAATGTATAGTTCTAACAGTTTACATTCAGATTATCTGAATAGATCTAAAAAAAATTAAAAACAAATCATACATTTTCACTAGACTTAGACTAGACTCTAGATCCTCTGATCTTTTCAGTCTTTTGTCATTTTGGTTGTTTGTTTTATAACAATGCCTTATAGATCTAATCACTATTTTACAATTTTAATTTTCAGATCTAAAGATTGTGTATAGGTTCTCTGAATCCAAATAAATCTTCTATAGAGGAATCCTGAGCGTGAGATGACGACGAGCTCTCAAGTAGCGTCAAAGATGCAGACATAAAAGATTACGAAGACCACTCAGGTAAAAATAAAATATTGAATAAAGAATATAGATGCATATACAACATATTTCTACATTTATGAATATTTTTAATAATTAATTAAATGAATATTCATTGAAATTTTTTATTTTTTTTTATTTTAGGTAACTTCAAATGAAGCTTTTGCGGATGTAGATGAGCCATCAGGACCTACCTATGGATAGAAGATATCTTTGGGAGAGAGACCACCTTGACATAAAAACAAAAAAACAAAATGCTGGCTGCCTGATCATGTTATGTGCTTCGGAGTGCCATTGCGATGGCGCAAGTTCGAACCATCCCATCAATATCCTCTATCGACCTGCTGGAAGTTTGAGCTTGATGGAATAATAATTTCTGAAAAAACTTCAGAATTATGCTTATAAAAGAGATTTGCTTTACATAAACACTCAAAATCAACCAGGCCAGTAAGATCTTCTATTGATTATTTAAAGGGCTTTTAAAAATATTTTTATCATGCAGGCGGTTTCATCGGTGACGCTTGATCTACATCCCGCATGCCATATACCAGGCTTTAATGGGTTAGTATCTGGTCTCTCAAAACTCTTGCCTGTGCTGTATAATGAAGCCATGGATACACTCTGTTCATCAAATTCTTTGTGGCCTGTGGTACACATTTTGGAAATTCATATTTCCTTTTGTCGCGACCGCCACTGAATACATACATTGATCAAGCTAGCATCAAAATAAAGTTTGGACATAACTGAAAATTATTAAAACTATGTAACTCTGGTGAGTACATTTGATGATCTGCATCCAGTTATTATCCCAGGTATTATCCCTTGACTTAATTTATCAACAGAAATTTCAAACAATATCCAACACTTTGTAACAGCCGAGGCCAAGACTAATTACCACATTAATAGGAGATCTCATTTAAAGCTATACATTTGTGTGTATGTATTAAAATAGAGAATGATACTGTTATATTTTTTCCAAGAGATTTACTATTTCATTATTCTAAGTTTTGTGACTATAATTATTTGGTTTCTAAAAAAAATATTTTTTTATATAAATTGTAAAATAATATTTTTGAAATACTATTTTCATTAATTATTGGAATTATTATAATTATTTTTTTTAGTACATTACTTGCAACATTGAAATAATATTAAATCTACCATTAAATATATATATATATATATATATA
>JADKLZ010019686.1:4344353-4355005 GCA_021533235.1 Biomphalaria straminea | reverse complement strand
ATATATAACATATCATGTCCAAATACTTTTTATAAATGTTACATACCAAAGGAATGTCTTAAAAAAATTTTTTTTTCATTATTTTCTACAAAGTGTATATACTTCTGCTGATTTTATTGTCACTAAATAAATGACTTTAAATATATACCATAAAAAACATTTTAAAATCTGTTTAAAAATATGTTTTGTAATGTTTTTATTGGTATGTAGCAGTTTTGCAACAATGAAAAATTTAACCACTTGTGCGCAATGTTGCAAATTTGATACAAAGCTATAACTTCTAAAATACTTATTTTTTGTCAAAAAAAGTTGTACTATGTATCTTATAGACCCCATAGGATGACATTAATCGTAAAAAAAATTTTTTTGAACATCTATTTCAAAATGTTCGCAATAAAGGGTTAAACCTACAGTACGTTCTCCGCCATGACCTAAAAAAGTGATGCCCAACCTTTTTAACCTACGGGCCGTTTTAATTTCCAACACGCGTCTCGCGGGTCACATTACCGAAAAATTGTTCTGAAAGTATTTTACCACAACCCCTTGGATTTAGTAGGCCCTACCAAATTCCAAGGGATATTTGATGATTATACTTTAACGCGTCAGAAAAACAGTACATTTCTCTACTTAAAATGTTAGCGACAGTATAAGTACCTTTAGAATCGACTCACTTTCTTGTTTCAATTTGGTAAATATTCATGGGCGCCCGCAGGGGGGAGCAAGGGGGTGCACTTGCACTCCCCTGAATTCTGAGTAGCCAAATTTTAGTCATTTTTTCGCACCACCAAATCAATTAACTTCTAAGTAGCAGCTGAACATGTAGTGCTTCCATTGGTTAATGTAGTAGTAGTTTAGCCTAGGAATGGATTGCCAACCATGTACGTGCGTGCGTCTGAATTGTGATTAGCCACTTTGTAGCCAATTTGTTTTTATATTTTATAATAATAATAATAATCTTTATTGTCCGTGAGGAAAATTGTCTTACAATTTGTGCATTACACCAAACAAAACATCAAGCCTAAAAAAAAACATTCATACCTGACTCATTCAAAATTTACATGTGAAAAAATAGATGTAGATTTAGTCAGAATCCATGGGGGTGCAAGTGTACCCCCCTATCCCCATGCATTATTGATTCAAGAGTTAAATAAATTAATGTTCAGGAAAATTGTGGGCATCATCTTCTAAGTGTAAATCTAAAGGCCTATTAAAGTATAGTAACTCAAAAAGTAGAGCTTCCACTGAAGTACAGTTGTAAAGATACCCTATTATTGATAGGCCAATCTGTAGTTCATGTCCGACCATGTAAGATTTACTATAGGCTTGAAATTATTTGCACTAGGGTGTCTAAAGCATTTTAGTCGCTACTATTTGTTTTCATTTGCAAATAGCTATCGTTATTATGAATTTCACAAGATCGACTTTCACAAGACTTTCTAAATGATTAAAGACCAACTGAAGAGGTTTTTATCGAAATTGAGATAACTATTGATTTGGATAGTAGATGGTATTAAATACTGTTCCTAAAAATTTGAGTTAAAAGAAACACATATTTATATTAGAAAAAGTCATTTGAAAGCGTCAAAAAATAACGAGATTTGAAATGGCTATGTCATGGCCGAAAGCGGAAGTGACGTTTTTGTCTGGAAACAGGGGGAAAATGGCGAGTTCAAGACACAAGATTCTATATCTATAGACATCTACTAGTCTAGCTAGCGGATTCTAGATATTTGTTTTTTTTTTTATATAATTAAGACCAACTTAACGTAAACAATTTAGTCATATTACTAGATTGCAACTAGATATGGATCTAGATATCTAATGATAGATATTTAGCTACATTTTAATTTAGATCAGCTCGTCAGTGACGTCAGCTGTTTTACAGTGTTTTGACAAGTTTTGTAGTCTAATGACACTAATCATAATGTAGTTGTAGATTATTGTAGATATAATCATTATAATGAATACTGATTTTATTATTATAGTCGTAGATCTAATTTAGTATATAAAATATATATATTATATAGGAATATAGTCTTGGACTTAGATCTTAGGACTTTATTAGTGACTAGCCTGGCACTAGTCACTAGAGAGAGTACTATACTATATATAATATATATACTATTATATAGTTAACTATAGTATATAATATTAGTATAGGTATAGGCTTAGACTTAGGTCATAGGCAGAGGCGTCACTAGGCAGGTGCGGGGGGTGCGGTCCGCACCGGGTGACACCCGTTAGGGGGTGACACCCGAGTGGGAAAAAAATGCACTTTTCCAAAATAAATAAATAATACCAACTTTAAAATGTGACAGTAGCAAGATCATAAGCATAGGAATTGTTGAATAAAATTATTCTTAATGGGGAAAAATCAATAGCAAGATTTTCTTCTTTGATAAATGGTGGACATGTCCACAATGAGAAACTCGTGTGTAGAAGTGAGGAATATATATCAGGTTTTAAAATTTGGAACAATTACTCAGCCGGACTTAGGCTACATAAAACAATTGTCTGGGAAGTAATTGCTATGATAAACGTATAGATGAGAAAACATGAACTTCTTGCACTTATACAATCGCATTGTTTCTAGCAAAACAAAAGTTGGTATATGGTGTAGAGGAAATAAATAATGGAATTTTTTTCTTTGGATTATAGAAATGTCATCCAAATATAACCCAGTGCTGAAATAATAACGTATAAGATTGCAAGGGAGCGATGCAAAAATAATAAAAGTTACTTTCCAATATTGTACCAAAACTCAGAGAGTTTATACATGATTTAGCAAACCACTTAAGGGATATAATTTTCTGAGACATAAATTTTTGCAAGGTACTCTGGTATCCTAAATTACAGCACACCTAACATAGTTGTAGAATATATTAACAGTAGCAATGGCAATGTTCAAATGCCTGAAACATTTAAGTGGACCAAAAGTTGATGTTAGCAGTTCTGATAATTTAGAAACGCCTGGAAAGAGATTGATATGAGCTCATGGACATTGTGTTTCAATACCAAGAGCTGCTCATGGACATGAGCAGCTCTTGGTATTGCAGCTACAACGCCAAAAATTCACTCAGGAATGCAGGCAGTATTAATGAAGAACAGAAAAGTAACTTGGATCGATGTGCACACCATTTTTTTTTAGCTATTTGGTCAAAATTTTTAATCAGAACATGTTTCTAAAATACATTTTTCTCGGTTTTCTGGGAAAAAAGTTTTCTTTCTTTGCCTCTATACCTATTGTGCGGATATTTTAATTAATGATAGAGTGCCATATGAACAACTAGCTGGTGTGCACATCGTGTTGCTGTTAGACCCATGAAAGAACGATTTTATGAAAGTGTGAGGGGGCGAAATCTTTGCCGTCGCCCTGAAAATACAAATACTAGAGGAACAGCGCAAAGACAACTGTCTGTGAATACATATATACCTTTCATTGTTTGACTTTCTTGTTGGCAGATGTACTGAGGGACAAGGCAACAAAGTACAAAAGTACCTTCAAATAAAGGTGTTAATTATTGGCAAAGTGGTGGCTAGGCTAGAGCACTACATTTACTCAACGAAATGTGTGACAAGAATCTCTACCAGCCTTATATTTAAACCTTTAACTGCTTCTTGCCAAATGAATGACTATGTGGTATATGACATGCCTACGTGGCGTAATGTGAAAGAGGACAACTTTTAATATCTTTTGAAAAACGAATTTCAAATCAAGCAATTCAGTCCGTTGAAAACGAAATCGCAAAACATATTGAGTTTAAAGTTATTTATAACTTTTCAAATTTGAAATCCAGAAAAAAAACTTAAGTATTTATTTTCTAAAGTTATTGCAGACTTTTAAATGTTACGATAAAAAAAATTCTTTCAAGTTTTTGTACCGATCTATATACCTTTCATAAAGTTGCATTTTTTAAAAAGTAGTCGTGCTCAGGGAACTAGCACTATAATGTTCGTAAGTCTTCAGTATGAGCTCTTTATAGTCTACTAAGGAAAGTTTGTTCAGCTGATGTTTAATTTGTTTCTAATTTAAAATCTTAGATGTTTATCTATCTAATAATTAACGATAAAATGTCAGCGACAAAAGAAAATAAATAAAAACATTAAAATGGTATCGACATTCATTTTAACTTTGTGTAACAGCAATCAACGAACTGTATTATTGCGCAAAAAAGAACAAATCAACGATTGGTTTAATTGGGAAGAAAAAGTGGAACGGTGGTGGTGGTGGTGGGGGGTGACACCCTGATCGTACCGCACCGGGTGACACCCATCCTAGTGACGCCTCTGGTCATAGGTATAGCCTTTAGAGGGCTAGGTGAGTAGGTCACCTCACTAGTGCTGAGTAGTGGTCTGTAATAATATAAATATATTTTATATATTATTATTATTATTAGATATATATATATATATATATATATATATGTCATGGGGAAGTTTCTGTCTTTATCTAATTCTAAATCTTAAAGTTGGTCTATTCTTGTTTTGTAGTAGGGCCTACTTCAAGATTTAGATTATAAATATATATAGTTTATTTAGAAAGCATATTATTATTATTAATATATAAATCTTAAGCCTAAGGAAGATATAGATCTAGATTTATAAAATCTAGACTTACTTTAAAAAACTCTTTCCACATCTTCTTTCATCATTAGACTCCAAGAATTTTTTTTTGTAAAATGTTTTACATGCTTCGGATGTTCCTTCAGAGTTGAAGGTAGTTTACTTCCTAGTCCAAACCTCCCACAATCGACGGGGGATTGTACAGGGCAGGGTTTGAACCCGGGACCATCGATAAATCCAAACGACAGTTCAGTGCGCAAGCCGCACAACCAGGCAGCCAATTATAAGAATTAATACTATGGGGCTAAATAATCTAATTATTTTCTAGTAAAGTAGTGCTAGATTCCTCTAGGCTGATATTAATGTTCATGTTCATATTTAATATTAGTTCATTTTTCATTTGTGTATATAGATCTATTACAAAATAAATATATAATTTTTGTTTTTTGTTTTATTGTAGAAACCTGACATTGGCTAAAAGATGATCTGACGGGTCCAACAGTGGATGGCTGCCTGATTGTGTGTTATGCCAGCTGGAATATTGTTTTATAAGACTGTTAAGCATCTTTTAATTACAAATCTAAAAGCTGATGCTATGACTCTCAATGGCTTAGAAGAAATTTTCTCAGTGTTATATGGTCATGACAATAATCTTTAAATAAAAATGTCTTATACATGTGTCATATTTTCTGTTGGTTTGTTTTAAGCTAATGTTGTCATAAATTTTTAGAATTAACGAATTTGTTAAATTTTCTTTATACCGGTGTATACTCAATTTTCTGGGAAATGCTCTTTATATTTTAATGCATACATAAAGTTATAAATCATTATATCTTCAATTCTGAAGATTATGGATGAATGCTGCATTTCTCTTGACCACACGAACCCAGTTGCAATTGTATATTTTGTCACATCTAATTCATTATCCAGACAAACCAGTGGTTTCTTCGGCATAGGGAAACGCAGATTGCCTTTGAAAGAAACAACTGTAAAGCTCTCACGAACTTGCTAAAGACAGACGCAGACAAAGAAAATGTTAATTATTATAATTGCGGAATGTATATTTTGTTTACATTTATAAATTATATATATATAATAGTTAATGTAATGTAAATATTTCCAAAAAGACACTTTTTACAAAGATATTTTTAAAAAAAATTAGCAACCAAAGTTATTTAGCTAGATAAACAATTTAATATTAGAACTTGAAATATTTAATAGCTTGAACCTATCTGATCAAATACATTACCTCAGCTGTTTTTGCTCTTGCTATCTTATTTTCTGATAATATCCTATTACTTTGAAAATATGTTAATATAACAAAAAATAAAAGTTAACTATTAGTTAGCAATTCTCTTTTACAACTGCATAACTATTAGTTAGGAATTCTGCTTTAAAACTGCATTGGCATTACAAAAAACAAATTTAGCTCTTCATTGATATCAGCTTTTCATTGAGATAACTGCTTCCAATGTGGGGATTACTCTTGAATCATACAAGTTCAGGAAGCTGATTTTGTACTTAAAGTGAGCAAGTAACTATAATATCTAGCTTTGACTTGTTTCTCCCCATCTCTACACACATTATCATTCCAAGGGCATTTGAATAAGTAAATTCCGATAGTCTAAGAGCTGTTTCTGCAACCAAAGTTTCTAGTTCTAGCATATAAATCTATTTTACTATTATCGTTATCAGAATGAAAAATACCAGGTGTACTACACGATAGGGTGGACGTAAACACTGTGTTGTGGTCATTTTTTCTGGGTACGCATGAACGAGTCTAGGTTAAACCGGCTTACTATATGTGATTAGCTTATAGGCCTACACAGTCATAAAAACCAAACGTGGACTGTAACAAGAGGTCTAGTAGACTGATCAACGTTGTACGATGGACTAAAACTCGATATACTAGTACGCTTGACTGGATCTAGGCTAATCCGGCGAACACTAATTCGCTTAGGCTAGCTTAGGTCTAAATTTAGTACCGTGACCTATTTCCAGACAGTGACGTCACGGACCCCTGTAGTTAGGAAGAAACACATCTCGAATGGCTACGAGACTAAGACTTTTTAGTTTTAGTGTCCCTAAAACCCACATTAAAATGCTAATATCTCATTAACGGCTGAAAAGTTGTAAGAAATATTTTGCAGGGACGTTTTTTTAAGCCTTATTTTACAGAAAACAAGTATTAAAACGGTTTCTGTAATTGACCCCAAAACCTCTTCAGTTGGTCTTTAACAGAAGGCAAAAGATCCGCTGGTCGTCCACTGCTAAGGTACACTGATGTTTGCAACCGTGACAAAAAGCTTTTCAAAGTTGGCACTATCAGCTGGAAAAAAGTGGCACTGGATAGATCCACATGAAGAGCTAGAATTTAATGAAAGCCCTGAGTTGCTGATGTCATTCATAATAGTAGTAGACAGAAGTTTGAAAGTACAAAGGTTTAGCCTCTTTAGTCACACAAGAAGTTGCAAAGGGAAAAATATTTAGTTCAGGTCTCATTAATTAATTTGCCGATTATCTCTCGATGTGATAAAAGTTTTATTTTCTTTGAGCAAAAAAGTCTTGCGAAGTCTTAGTCAGTGTCAGAGATTGATAAAAATAGCAGGTTAAACAAGTCCACCAGTTTACAATATAAGAGATACAAGAAAGTTCTTCACATGCAATCGTCGAAGTCAAAATGTTGATTTGGTTTAAAAGAGCACTGGCAGCTGCAATAAACAAAACAAAAAAATACGAGCTATAACATCATGAATTATTTGCATTTGCTGGGTATTTAGTGATGAAACTGCAGCTATCTTAGGCACTGAGCAGATGTCTATGAGTATTCAGTTTGTTCATTGCAATTGTATTCGACTTCATTGGTTTAGTACCTATTGTTCAGATAGACGCGCTGCATGTGTCTAGCGTCATTGTACAGTCTAGACAAGAACAAACTACTTGGCCAAAGCTGCACTGTTACGGCTGTATTCTTTTTCAGTAAATGTCCCTAGCGATAGCATTGGTGCTCTGAACCCAAATATTCTTTAACTAGTCATTTTTACTCAAACTGATATTTTTCTTGTTAAATAAATGTGGAACTATAGCTCGCAATTTATGCTTCAATCCTAAAAAATGCAAAATAAATAAATAAATAAATAAATTATAGTACACTTAATTTTCCCTACCACTTAGAACTTTGAATTATAGTTCTGTAACAAAACAAATTAACAGACATACGATAGATGAATAATGAGCTGTAGATGTCAGGGGAATGCGTTTCTGCGGTGAAAAATGCAAGTAAACGTTTTTCGCGTCGAGGCTTCGAAGGAGGCTTCCAGCGCTCCCCTCCAAAGCTCTGGATCCGCTATTGCTTGCATCCCCATAAGAAAAATCCTGCGAGCGCCCATGTGAATATTTCCATCGATCCCCCAATCTCTAGTTGTAGTTCATCAATCTTGTATACGTGTTTCAAACCAAGGAGGCCCCATATTTATTTTATAATGCCGATATATTGATCCATGCTTTTTTTTTAAACAGCATGCTTTCTTTATAAAACATAGATGCTGGCTTATTATCATGTTCACACAAAAAAAAAGAAAAAAAAAAGTAAAGATTCATTCACTTTTCCTGGTAGATTCTATATTCAGAGTCCTTGTTCATAAACGCACAAACATTAATCCATCGAAAAAATATGAGAGTACTAAAGTAGACAAAGATATATTTTTGCAACCTTTTTTTTTTTTTTGGAGAGGGAATTTTTCTTCACTTTGTGCCAAAGTTTCGACAGGCCGGATGGAACCACGTCACAGGCCGGATATAGCCCGCGGGGTATCTGGGAGAAGGTTTTTCATGCTGCCTTTATGCGCTCAGTAAACACAATTCTGCTCATGTCGAGTGCCGAACCTCGATTCCCCTTTATAGGTAGCCAATCCAAGTTCAAGCATATATACATACATACATACATACATGCATACATACATACATACATACACCCAAGTATAGCCAGGATTTTTTTGGGGGCGGGGGATGGGGGTTCCCCCCCCCTTAAAATAAATTATATATATGTGTGTTTGTGTGTGTGTATATATAATTTATTTATCTTTATTACATTCTGACCCTTTGTTCTTTCGGAAGATGTTTATTGTACCCAAGAAGAGGTAATTCCTGGTATACGTGGAAAAATTAAGTCCCCCATACTGGCAAGGGGGTCTTTAGGAGCGCTGCGAGTTCCCTCATCGCGGGGCGAAGGTTGCAGCCAATTACTATTTCTGGTATTGAGAGCCATCAAAATACATTTTCTGAGGAATCTACATGCATTATCCCGCAAATATATATATATATATATATATATATATATATATATATATATATATATATATATATATATGTATGTATGTAGAAACTTATCGTTGCTACATTCAGACCCTTCCTTCTTTCAGAAGACGTTTATTGTACCGTACAATAGGTTCCTCCTGGAATAACTGGAAAAATTGTAGACTCCCCGCTCTTGCCAGAAAAGGGGTGGGGGTCTGAGAGAATACTATGAGCTCCTCCAGCGTGGGGCGAAGCCTCACCGCCAAGAACTATTTTAGTAAATTGAAAACCAAGAAAAATACGTATCCTGAGGTATCTACATGCTTTATCCTGCTATTAAAAAGTTATATTTCAAAACGCTAATGAGCTTGTCATACTAACTTAGATCATCCCGCGCCGTTCTGCTCATTGGGCGGAAAGCTGTTTCCACAAAAATCTATCACTGGCAATGTCTAAATACTCTTCCCACCTGCTCAGAGGACTTCCATGAAAGTGCAGCGTGAAGTTGTAGGCTACTAAGATGTCTCTGTTTGCAATTTCCTCGTAATGGTCTCCATGTTATCGCAACTCTTTGGATGCGTAATTCATTTTGTCGGAGAACAAATCTCGCAAACCTCATTTCTACTCTCTGTCACAACCTTACTAAGAGGTTGACTCCCATAGTTCAGCTTAAAATTTCGATCTCTATAACTGACTCCTAAAATTTCGTCTTTGCTATCTTTGTTGAGCCACATTTGTCGGATTATTCACTGTACTTTAGTAGCAGAGCCAGCCACTAGAAGAATATTTTAACCTCTATTGAATACGCTCTGGGAATTATGTGACTGTAGTTTGCTTTAGATTTTAAGGGGTTTTAAACTAAAAAAAATCTCTGGATTTTTTTTTAACAAAGTCAAAACCCCATTTAGCTACGTTCATAGAAGTTGGTGAGAGTAGTTTGCTTTAGAATAATATTTCAGAGGGTTTTTCAACATCATCACTCTCTGTAGGGGATTTTAAACTCAAAACTATCTGGAGGTTTTTTAAACTTTAAAAAATGCCATCTGGAGGATGGCTTAGCTACGATCAGAGAATATGTGTACTTTATTTTATTATTAAAGTGGTATTTTTTGGCATCAACCCTGCTAAACTCAAAACCCTTTTTTTTGCTACGCTTATAGCATTTTAAGTGAATAATTTTCTTTTTTTTAAATAAAGAGGTATTTCTTTACCTTTAAAAGCCGCTAAAGCGGGGTTTAAACTCAAAATTCTTTAGCATGGCTCATAGCATTTTGAGTGCTTTATTTGCTTTTTTTTATATTAGAGTGGTATATTTTAGCTTCAAACCCCGCTGAAGGGGGTTTAAACTCAAAACAGTAACAATAATAGCATTTTGAGTGCGTAATTTTTTTTTATATTGAAGAGGTATTTTTAAGCTGCAAATCCCGCTGAGGGTGGGTTTAAACTCACAACCCCTTTGGATAGACTCAAAGAAGTTTGAATGTGTACTTTGCTTTTTTTTATACTGAATAGGGAAGGGGAGTTATCGTAAATTTCGGAGGGGGGTTTCAAATGTAAATCTTCCTAAGCTGTGCTTTTGGAATTTGGGGATTGTCGTTTGCATTTTTTGTTTTGTTTTGTAGAAAAGAGGGGTTAACTGCTAAAACAGTTGGTAGCGGGTTTTAAACTTAGAACCCCCTGCGATGGGGCTAGTGATGGTTTAGTATTATAATCTCACATAAAATCAAAGCAAAATATCAGTCACTTAATTCCGACTCCGCCTCCTCCTAGGGGTTGATTTAATTTCGGGGGGG
>JADKLZ010019686.1:4328310-4344343 GCA_021533235.1 Biomphalaria straminea | reverse complement strand
TTTTTTTAGGGCTATGTCATGCCTTTAGCTTTTCAATACACTATGATCATATGACTATTCACTGTTCTGTACCAGGTGAAAACAAAAGGTGGGGGAAGGGGGAGAAAGAAAGTTTAACTGGTTGGACCGTGATTGATTTTTAAAGGGGGAGGGGCGGGCAAACGACGCGCATTCGAACCCGTGAGTCACTGCAGACACGCTAACCACTCTGCCAGTGAGATGCTGATGACAAGAACAGATTGTATATTAATATATTGTTTGTTTTTATTTAGATCATCGGCTAATTCAGCTGGTACCGCCACTTCATACAAGTACTATTCCTTTCTCCTTGTTTGAAATACCAAACAAAAAAGTTACTAATATTAATTAACTATTTTTTTTTAATTGATTGTTGTGCTAGAAGGTTAAAGAAATAGTTCTGCAAATGTTCAGCTTGATCTGAGATTGGGTGTTGGAGAAACAACGTGGACACTTTTTTTACCAGACAGACAGATAGACGGATAGACTATGATAAGGCTTGTCTTTGAGTCTGGAGATTGATGTGGAGTTCAGTATTTCACGAAAACTCAGCGCGACTTACATATGTTGCCACATCCAGTGCAATGTTTCTGGGTAACAATGTAATACTATATCAACATACAAAAACACCTTCTAATTATTTATTAAATAATAACATTGCAATCCTTATTTTTGTAATACTAATAATAGGTCACCAACAGAATTATGCTTACTCCTCTTTTAGCATCCCCCAGATGCAGAATAATATGCTAATACTTTTGTCTAGTTTGACTGTTCTTTCGTCTGTCAGTCTGCCTTTCTCCTTTACATCTCAAAAACTGAAAAAAGTGGTTTATAAATCGCATTTCACAAAATTTCTTATTCATTGTTTGTATCTATACAGAATAAATCATTTTAAATTAAATTTTTAAGTTTTATATTATGTGTTATACATAATACACTTATAATGTTTGATAATTTAAAGAGACATCCTCCATGATGAGCTTAATAAGTGAGACCCAAGGGCCGACCAAGATTAGCCTACAAAGATGTCTGCAAGCGAGCCATGAGAGCCACTGTATGTGGGAGGAGATAGCCCAAGACTGGACAGCATGGAGACAGATTGTACGTGCTGGTACAAACTTCGCCGAGTGCACAAGAAACGAAGCTGCGTCAGTCAAGAGAAAGAAAAAGAAAGCTGCCCTGTCAGCTAGCCCTAGTACAGATACATATACAATAATACACGTGCATAGCTTGTACCAAACTTTATCGCTATAGATTTGGCTTATAATAATAATAATTATAACAAGATACCCCATTGTTATATTAACCGAGGGGATAATAACAACTGACCTCACAGTATGATACCTTCAATGCTCTTGGCATTCCTAGGAACATTCTCGTTGCCTGTCAGAGGGCGGTACTGCTGCAGACCTGCCACATCACCAGAAAATTCCTCATTGGTAACTGATAAAGGGAATACGATGAATTTTGTCTCACTTTAACGAAACTTGACCATGGCTGCGCCATAGAATGAACGTTCGTTTTTTTTTCTAACATAATAATAATAATAATAAGGCTTGTTAAGAGTCTGAAAATTAAGGATGAATGAAGATTTTTTCCCGTGGATACGCAGCCCCAGCTGTGACCTACCTATTGGTAGCAAAATAATAATAATAACTTATTCTTTTAATGTTCTTTAATCTTTTAATACTATGATTTACTTTCTTTTTATCATGTTTTAAATGTACGATAGCTACTTATACTTTTTACCTATACAATATAAACATAATAATAAACATTGTTTAAAGCAAGACTTATGAAATGATTCTTGTTATTTGGTAGCTGGACACTCGTTTGTCTTTACCATTTTGTCGCTTACTTTATCAACTCTGAGTTCTAAATGAGCGGCGAGTGATTCATTGCGGCGAGTGATCCATTGCAATGAATAAGTCATTGTAGTGAATGATTGATTGTGACAAGTGATTCATTGTGATTAGTGATGCATTTGACGACTAATTCATTGTAATGAGTGATTCATTGTGATGAGTGATTCATTGTGATGAGTGATTCATAATGATAAGTAATTATTTGCAAGGAAATGCTTTGCGACAAGTGATTCACTGTGGTTAGTGATTCATTGTGATGAGTGACTTATCTCAATAAGTGATTAATTGCGACGAGTCATTCATTACAACAAGTGACTCATTGCTATCAGGGATTAATTGTGACGAGCCATTTATTATGATAAGTGATACATTGTAATGATTTATTCATTTAGACTATCGATTCATTTAAACTAGTGATTTATTAAGAAAATCGATTCATTCATATGATTAATTTACTGTGACAAATGATTCATTATGATGGGTGATTCATTGTGATAAGTGATTCATTGTGATGAGTGATTTAATTTGATGAGGGATTTATTTCGAGTAATTCTTGTCGAGAGTGACCTATTGTAATAATTGTTACTCTTATAATGAACATTTTCGTGTGAATTGTTGTATCATTTGTAGTTTGGTCTTTGTAGGTGAAACCTGGAATCTTTCTAAAAATACATGACCTACTTTATATCAGTGATCAATCATGACTTATATTCGCAACTGTAATTAATCATGACCGATATTGTTATTCGTAAAGTAAACATGAACTACATTACTGATTGTAAAACGGGAAAAATATTTGTATTATAAAAAAAACAACATAAATTTGTAGCCAATATACAATCAAATATGACTTGTACTACTTGTACTTAGTAATAATCCTTACATTTTACTTTTAAAAAATTGACGATCTTATCACTTTCTGTTTCAAAGCGTGAGTTCTATAACTTGAATATATCCATGGATCCATAAATATTTTGTTATATTATACGCCATCAGATGTCTATACAAACAGCAGTAAGTTTTGTCGATGTAAACTTGAAAGCCGTCTGCAGTAATTAGGATATCCACTACATGTGTAGTTCCCGCTAAAAGTGAGCCAGATCCAGTGTGAACATAGATGGAATTGGTCATCACTGAGCCCTTGACAGAATTCAAAGAGATTCGGTTATTGTTAAGTAAAAATGACAAAGGGTAATCTCCGCCTGTCTCATTTTCCTTAAGGTCAATCGAGAAATAGGGTTGCTTATTTGGAAATAGGTAAATGCAGAGGTGAATCTGAAAAAAAAAATTAAATATACATAAATAATCATCTGCAGACAGAGAAAGTCATGAGAAGACAACACAGACGAATGGACGGGACCTGATAGTGATAGGCTCTATCCAAGGCAAAGGACAGAGAGAAATGGAGAAAGACGGTTGACAAGTCTTGTGTGGTGCCCCAACGGTCCAACAGACTAAAGGATAAATGAAGGTGAAATGATAATTTCGGAAAGGCGGTGGCTGAGTGGTAAAGTGCTTAGCTTCCAAACGGAGGGTTTCCAGGTTCGAATCCTGGTGGAGACTGGGAGTATTTATTACGTAATCTTTAGGACTCTCTGAGTCCAATCAGCTCTAATGGATACCTTACATTAGTTGGGGAAAAGCTAAGGTTGGTTGTCATTGTGCTGACCACATGACACCCTAGTTAACATTGGTTCTCATATACAGATAACATTTACATCATCTGCATCATAGATCGCAAACTCTGAAAGGGGAAACTAAAATAGAATTTCGAGTAAAAATGTTTCTATACAACATCATTTACCTTTAGCATTAATCAACATGACTTTGTTGACTTTTATTTAATACATTGTAGAAACAAGATAATAAAGAAGAAAAACATTAAGAAATAAATAAAAACAATATAAACTCCGTTACATAACTTAAAATAAAATATAACAAATTAAAAAAAAAACAACATTTAGTTCAATACAGATATCGAACCCTAGCTTTCGACACCGCATCTGAATGCGTGAAATTTGGAATTTAACATTTGAGCTAAAAGGACTTATTGCTTTCAGCGATTTTTTTTTATTGATATTTTAATGGTTATGCCTGTGCTGGTTGTGGCAAAATATGTAGGTCATAGCTCATGCTGCGTAGGTACAGGAAATACTGCATGCCTCATTAATCTTCGGACTAAAAGACAAGCCTTATTATTCTTATCATTTAGTGGACATGTAGATCTACTACTAGACATAGACTTCTGATTTAGATCTCTTAAGATTAAGTCTACATCTAGATTCTGATTTAGATCTCTTAAGATTTAGTCTACATCTAGATTCTGATTAAGATCTCTTAAGATTTAGTCTACATCTAGATTCTCTTCTAGATCTAGATGCAATTTAAATTAGATCAAAGTAAAAAAATATTAGTAACGCTTAAATATACTTTTGAAGCAAAATAAAATTTACTCTGTTATCATTTAATTTCGATAGGCCTACATTAAGCCTGACTAGGCCATGTTTTTTTTTCCAAGCCTAGTCAAGCAAAATTTAAATTTTTATTTTTTACTTGAAAATAATAACAGTCAAACTAGAGTTGTTTTCACAGTGACCAAAGAGCTAGTCATTCTTTTCTCAGTGATTTACACCAACTGTTAAATCGTTACAAAAAATGTTAAAAATCATTAGAGCTGTTTTTTAGGATCAGCTTTCCAAGTTCCTGCTGGGTCCAGGTTTCTCGATTCAGGTTCCATTAGGGATAGATTTTAGTATAGGTATTGTAAAAATAATTAATAAACAATTACATTTCTTTACTCTCTTTTAAGAGTTATAAAAAAATTTTCCTTGATTCAGTGACAAAGCTAGGGATAAGGAGGGCCTGGGAGTGAAGGGGGGGCTAAATCTCTTAAGGAGCAATGCATTTTGACATTCTACATTATGACATGAGATTATCTAATTATCTAAGGTAAAAACAAATTTCGGACACTAATTTGGGTGCTCCTTCATGTGAGGTCCCGGGGTATTTTCAAATTTGGAACCTCCATCCCCCCCACACTACCTACGCCACTGCCTACACCTATTCGATGTAAATAAATGTTAAGTTATAATAAAACAAACACTTACTATGGTGCCGATTGAAAGACTGCCAGGGATAAATTTTGATTGTGAGTAGAATGTGTTGATAGTTGATTGCTGATACTTCTCTAGAAATATGAATGCCCAGGTGAATGTTTTGCCAGAGTTGTAAGTCAGATTTTGTATCATGTCACCGTGGCACAGTGAGCAGATTGTGGACTCACTTACGTATGTAAAAAGCACACACGCTTCACTGAACATGCAAGACATAGCGCAGGACAACTTTGACCTGCTGACCTCTGTCAACATCGTCTGTTCATTACAGCCGACAGGGTCAAGGTCAGCTTTATCCTGAAATAGCAGAGAACTTTTGGTATTGTTTTGAGTGTTGCTTGTAACGTTATTAAGATAAGACAAGAGACACAGAACTAATAATAGATATGTCATCTTGATATGTCCATCTGAATACAATTGGAATTGAAAAGAATTGCTGCACAATTTATTTAGATTATTACCATCTTCATCAGTTCATTGACATAAATTGTAAGGGTGCTGTGACAGTTCACGTGATAAAATCCCTCCACTTGTCCCGGCCAGCAGCTGTTCTTAGTAGGATATCAAGAGACAAGCCGATACATTTTTTTACGCTGTCCAGCCATGTTTTCTCTGGACGACCATTTCTTCGTGCTCCATCCACTGTAGTTTGAAGGAAGCCTTTTGAAAGTGAGTCATGTCTTATAATATGACCTAACCAGCTTAGGTTTTGTATGTCAACAGTATTGACGAGTCCCTGCTTTGAACATTTTGTAATTAGCACCACAGAGAGGAATGAAGAAAGACGGTCGACGAGTCTTGCATGGTGCCCCAAGGGTCCAATAGACTAAGAAATAGGTTAAGGTAAAATTAGCAGATAAAACTATTTAGAATCAAACATAGAAATAAATACTGCCATGCATTAATATATTTGTAAATTAGCTCTTTTTATGGTGTCACAGTCATAGCACTTTAAATCTCTCTGCCTCTAATTTATTAGGAAATTAAACGGAGTAGTTGGATGTTCGTCTGTCTGTCTGGTAAAAAAGCTTAAACACGTTAAATCTTGAAGTGAAAAAAAAGTTTCTCTTTCAGACCTTGTGGGCAGATGATATAAAGGTCATCTGATTCTGTGACCCACGGTTAACGAGGGTGTCATGTGGCCAACACAACGACCAACTGCCTTTACTTTTCCCTAGCTAATGTCAGGTACCCATTAGAGCTGAGTGGACTCAGGGGTGCCCAAGGATCCCGAAATAAAAATCCCAGTCTTCACCAGGATTTGAACCCATGACTTCCGGTTCAGAAGTCAAGCGCATTACGACTCAGCCACCGCGCCTCCACACCCATTCTTGGGTCAAGCTGAAACTTGGCACAATTATTTCTTTTGCATTTCTTTAGCAATGGGTAATGATTTTTTTTTTGGTTTCTCAAGCAAGGGAAAATTTACTTGACTGCTAAGGTGGTATAAGTGTCTATACGTGAATTTTCTCACCTAACTAACGCTGAGTTGACCCCATCAAAAGTTTTTTTGTTTGCTTTATAAAATTTCATTATAGTTACATAAAACGAGCATACAATTTCCTACAATTCTATACCTAAAATAACATGTCCTAATGGCATACAAAATTTTTTGTAAGTTTACTCGTAACAGGATAGTATAACACTAATGAATAATTCCATCGGATCATGGAAAATAATTACAGAGAGAAACAGTTAGGGTAATATTTAGCTATACTGTTATTGCAAACTGAAAACATTGTCCATAAAACCACAGATTGATTTGTTCACATCACAAAAGATTGATTTGTCTAGGCCTATATAACCACAGATTGATGAATAGGTCTGATTTCACACATGAATTAGAACGGTAATTATAATAAGTCTGGATTTTAAGCAATCCAGAACAGGCTATATACAGCGTACGCTGTCAAAGAAAGAAAATGTCGCAGCGAATTATATACACGACTAGTTTGATATGTTTTGACTCTACGCGATTTAAGGGAAAACAACCTGCTGTATGGTGTAATGTTTGACAATTATATTCTTTCTTTGATTAGAGAACTATTTTTATAAAATAGAGGTCATATTGATTAATAATTGAACATTTATTTTATCCTGGTCAGAGTGTTTGACAAAATAGGAAACAGAAATAATTGAGCTCGTTTATCAATCATTTTTATTGAGATAAAATGTAAATCAATAATTTGTAAATATCACGATCCAATACTGAAATGCGGGTGTTATTTCCGATGAGGATAAAGGATAACCATAAATATGCAATTTATGTGAAGTTAATTTAGTGAAAAAGGTAATCTTTATTAAAGTGTTTGCTGGTGTAAAAATATGTTATGCACTGGACTATTTTAAAAATTGTAAATGGTTAGCTCAATTTAATATTGAAATATACGTTTTGTAACTGTCTGGCAAACAATGAAACCAAATAGGATGTATATATTTAAGCTCTTATAACAAAGCTTATCTTAAGGAAAAATACCATTTAAGCTCTTATAACAAAGCTTATCTTAAGGAAAAATACCATTAAAAATGACTGACATGTATCTCAATACTGCATGAAGAACCTCCCTTTTCTATATATAAAATACAAATCAAATTAATTCATTACCTATAATTTATTAAATATATTTTATCGATTCATGAGTTGACATCGAATATGAATAATTAGGCGAAATTTCAATTTTAAACAAGATTGGGATGTGAGGGGAAAAAAACGTGTACAAAAAGTAATGAGGGTTATTGTAATTGTTGGGTACCAGGAGAAATATTAATTATCAGTATCAGAAATGATTGGTTCATTTTAGGATTGATTCGAGATTTAATAACTATAACAAATACTTGTGTGACATTTCAACTTGGCTAGAGATTCGGTGTAAGAGAAAAATTAAGTGTTAATAAATTGTACCAGTCAGACAGTCAGAGTGTTAATAAATTGTACCAGTCAGACAGTCAGAGTGTTAATAAATTGTACCAGTCAGACAGTCAGAGTGTTAATAAATTTTACCAGTCAGACAGTCAGAGTGTTGATAAATTGTACCAGTCAGACAGTCAGAGTGTTAATAAATTGTACCAGTCAGACAGTCAGAGTGTTGATAAATTGTACCAGACAGACAGTTAAGAGTGTTGATAAAATGTACCAGACAGACAGTTAGAGTGTTGATAATATGTACCAGACAGACAGTTAGAGTGTTGATAAAATGTACCAGACAGACAGTCAGAGTGTTGATAAATTGTACCAGACAGACAGTCAGAGTGTTGATAAATTGTACCAGACAGACATTCAGAGTGTTGATAAAATGTACCAGACAGACAGTCAGAGTTAATATGAACATTGTTTAAAGGAGTATAACTACTCTACCCCCCCCCTTTGGGACCTGGAGGCCGGTGATGTAAAGCTCGTCTGTGTCTATGGCCTACGGTCAACAAGTCCTATGGTCAACATCCTTTACTTAGTGGACCTCGGGAGTGTTAAAATCCAGAAACAAATCGTCGACTATTCTGGCATTTTAAACTCGTGACAGCTTGGCCACCACGACCACACCTTATAAGATGTCAGTTATGAATAAAGGGATGTTAACTAATTCGTAAATTCACTACAGCAAATTTCCTCATGTTGTCTCCCTTTGATCAAAATGACTTTAAAACAGGGGTGGGCAACCTTTCTCAATCGAGGGCAGCATTAATAAAATTTGGGGACTAGGCGGGCCGCATATATATCATATGAGTGGCGAAGTGAATTTGGTGGCCCCGAATAAAATAGAAAAATACAAAATAAAGGGGAAAAGCTAAAATTATACAATTTATTAAAGACCTAGTGTTCTTCGAGCAATAACAATGAGTAGAAGTTTCACCATTCCTTCTGTATAATATCACAGTTCATTTCCAGTGCGAGGCCCCCAAAAATCATTGACATTAGCATCTGCATACATCGACTATGCCTAGGGACAGGCATGTAAATACTTTTCAAGTCATGTGATAAGTTTCCCCCATAAGTCAATCAAATTCAATGTAGCTTTCTGTAAAGTTTGCAGTTACTAAATTATGGTTGGTATATTTTCTTTATTTTATAAAAGGGTTGTTTTTCTCAGTCAAAGCTCCATCAGTTGTTACCCTTGCCATCTTGTACAAGTCAACTCAACTCTTTTAACACAGTTCTTCATAGCATTGAATAAATACTGGCCTGGGCTTTTGTGTTTTACTAAATTTATCGAAATATTGATATAGTAAAGTGCGAACCTCGAAAGGATTAAGGCCGCTAGAAGGCAATTTTCACGTTTGGATTTTTATAGCACCGTAACGGTCTGACCTATAAAAAAACTGATGGTATCTCTGGATTTCTGGTCCTTTTTTCTATACAAATAAATCGGATTTAATGTATCACTAGGCTTAGTCAAAATTAAATACGAGGTCAAACAGGTGTAGGGTGGGTATCGCCAAGCGTACTTTTTCTCGAGCGGATTTTCCCCCAGTTAGTAAGCTCGATCGGGTTATTGGAAGGTTCGAGCAGATCAAAGAAAATATATCTAAAAAACATGTTTTAATATTTAATTTTCACTATAAAGTCATTTTCTTTTTACTCTAGCGTAAGAACACCATCCATTACACCATTTCCCACTCTCCACAACTTCAAATAGTCTCTTTAAGCTGATGAGCCATCTGACTTAAAAATAGCATTAATCCCATTACCCAGTTCCTTCACTACCGGGTAGTAAAAAAGAATAATTCCACACCGCCTGAGTTTGACCTCACCATGAACTTAGCCTTAACAAGGAAAATGAAATATTATGTGTCGGAAGTGAAGAAAAAAGGTGCATGCGCAGTAGCAATGTAATAGTAATTTGGTAAACATTCAAATAAAAAAGTTTAAGCAATAAAAAGAAGTGAGCTGCTCGAACCTCTCGACAAATTTAAGCTGCTCGAACTTCGCACTTTACTCTAAATATAATCTTCGTTTACTTAAAACTTTTTATAAGGACGTTTAGAGACAATGTTTCTGTAGCCTCTATATTCTAAGTGATAAGAATCGCAAGTTTCAATAGTTTCTATAGATATTTACAATTATTTAATTTTTAATATGCTTGCATTTTTATATGTGTATGGGCACATTTGACTTATTTAGGTTTCGCAGGCTGCATAAAACACTTCGGCAGGCCGCATGTGTCTCGCGTTGCGTATTTTGCCCACCCCTGCTTTAAAACGTAGGCAGTGTAATGCCCTGTGATCGACAAATGTTAATTAAATTACACTTTTAGAACTAATTCGATCTATAGGATGTTTTTATGCCGAATATTTATCGAAAGTGTCATGTGGCCAGCACAACGACCAACCGGCTGTACTTACAAAAGTCTGTATGATTCCTAGTAGAGTTATTTCGACGCATGTATCCAGAAATAAGTTTAGAATCTCAGTTTTCTCGGGAATTTTAGAGCCATCAGGCAGTTTTAACTGTTGCACTCTTTCTAATCACGTATCAGTAGTGTTCCATTTTAATAAATTTAGGCGAATTTTGGAAGCTATACTTTTTTTTTTGGAGTTTAACATTAGTTTAAATACATATAATTTCTTCCTAAACTCTGTTTTTTTCTAAACATTTTCCCATTCACGTAAAAATATTATCTATATTGTAAAACGAAATTCCTGTATTGTATTTGAAATAGTTTAGCACACTAGAAAGGA
Source organism: Biomphalaria straminea (assembly GCA_021533235.1). Lineage (NCBI taxonomy): Eukaryota > Metazoa > Mollusca > Gastropoda > Planorbidae > Biomphalaria > Biomphalaria straminea. Next base: position 4,333,671 of record JADKLZ010019686.1, on the reverse strand, counting down.
CGGAATGTGAACGCGACATTAAAAGTGACGCAACTTTAACTGCAAAGTCTAGATACTTATTACTTTACTAGTTAGAGAGTATGTTAGTTTTGGTAGATAATGTGTATTGTATTTAGCGACATTAAAACTAATGAGGTTGTAAGACAGAGGAATGATATAGTAGAATAGTCGAAGAACAACATGGCGATAACATAGATTAATATTAGAGATACATAAGTAGCCACGGATAAGAAGACCGACATCCCAAGTGTTAATAAGTGGGAAGCGTGGTCGAGAGGCTAAGTACGCTTGAACTTGACTTGGCTTAGCTACCTATGAAGGCTCGAAGTTCGACACCCGACTCGGGCAGAGTTGTGTTTACTGATCGCCTTAAGGCTACATGGAAAAACCTTCTCCTAAATACCCCTTTCTCCCACTGGTCCACAACTGAAATTGGACCAAAAGCGCTCTGAGCATGCTATAATCCGCTATAAGCATGAAAGTAGCGCTATATAAAAGCAATAATTTTAATAAATGCAACATCTACAGTAGTAGAAAGTCTTGATCAAGTTTACTGTAAATTTCTTTGGTTAATATAGAATAGTTAATGAGGTAGCAGTGAATTAGTACAGCAGACAAAATACTAGCCACAATAGTAGACTGTGGGACAGACTAGAACCGTCATAGGGTTAACATCGGCATAGACCCGGAGGACTGAACTGAAAGCCCGTCGTGAGTTAAATGTGTCAAACACTTCGAGCTCTAAGTTTGAAAAAAAACCTGTCTGAATCCGTCCGAGAACAAATATCAAACAGTAAAAAAAAAAAACCTGTCGGACCGTACAGGCCCTATCTGGGAGAGACCCGAGTCAATGTCTATAGGGCATTGCTGTTTCCAATACCACCGGCACTCCGGACACATGGACTAGAAATCATGGCCGAAGGCCAGGTGATACCGGGGGCCGCCACCATTTTCCATTAATGAGACTGTCCCTTGAGGAACAGCGCATGGATTCATGACAGGTTTGTGGGATCTTTCATTTCTTTCTTTCTTTCCCTAACCCGGTCTCTCGTCCACCAGTGGGCACCCCACGGGAGTCCTGTTTGTTACTCTTTCGCCTAGCCACTTCCTCTGGTAGCCGTTTCAACGCGAGCGCCACGTTGAGACAGGGTAACCAGCTCGCGATTTACAGCACCTACGCCCGCGCAAGTACACCAATGGACCTCATTCACCAATAGTAAACAAACATTTTTTAGCCACGTGATTCTCTATCTCTTCTATACAAAAAAATCGCATCCATCTTGACTGTAATAATTAGTATAGTATCCCTTATAGACCTTGCGATCTAAGAAGCAGGTGATGTAAATGTCAGCAATTTCTGTTGCGCACGAGAGCGTCATGCGCCCCAGCACAAAGAACAAATAACTTTATTTTTCCCCAGATAATGACAAAACCCATTAAAGTTGATTGGAAATGATAGGCTACCTAAATTCAAAATCCAAGCGTTCACCGGGATGCAAACACGAGACCACTCGCTTCAAAAGTAAGCACTTTATTGCTTGGTCACATCGCCCCCGGGAATAATATATGCGGAAAATAACTGGGCCAAGAGCATTCCCCGAAGAACAGAACATCTAACAAATTAAATATCAAATAAAGCAGAAGTTCTCAAACCTTTTGTTTTTACCAGTGACAACCGCTACTTAAATTCACAGTAGAAAAGCTACAAATGTTAAAAAAGTGATTTTTTTATTGAAGCAGTATTTATTGACATTATGATGTTGTTCAAATAAAATTGTTACAAATTAATTACTAGGAATTTATTGATGAGATTTTATGAAAGTATTTATCTCCGAGTGTTTCCAAGCAGCGACCGCTAATTTCTACTTCATGGATGGGCAATCTTTTTGTATCGAGGACCGGATCGAAAAGAATTTAAGAATAGGAGGCCGCATAAAACACTCCGGGGAACCGCATGTGGCTCGCATGTCCTAAACCTAGACCTGATCAAATATATTTAGTTTATTTCTTAATTTCACTTAGAATTCATGAGGGCCCTATGAAAGTGCGGGGCCCACTGCAGCAGTATAGGTTTCAGTGGCCTAAGACTGGGTCTTATACCTAGACCAGGGGTCGGCAAACTTTTGAGTCGAAAGTGCCAAAAATCAAAATTTTTAAATTTTTAAAGAGCCACTTTTTTTTTCATGCCAACAATAAATAGTACTTCTATTTATTCATATCCGCTTTTGTTGCATTACGTACATACATTTCTGGACCTGCAACTCTTCCAACTTGTTTTTCAACTATTTCAATTGTCCACTCCGTAAAGCTTTATTTAACTATTTAAATTGTCCACTCCGTCAAGCTTTATTTAACTATTTAAATAGTCCACTCTGTAAAGCTTTATTTTTTAAATTGAATTGCATATCTAGAGATCTAGTATCAATTCCAAATGGATCAATGTCGATTTCGTTACTGTTTGTGTTGAGAGCATTTTAACCGTAAGCTACAAAAACAGATGACCTTTTAAACATCTGCCCTATAGACGACAAGGTCTGAAAGGGGAACTTAATGCCTAAGGGTCGAGAAGCTTTTTATGGTTTTACTAGTCGACCGGCGGCATAGCATACGCCGCTATTTTCCAGGGCAGGCCTTAGGTACTGCAACATATGCGACCACAGTGGGTCACGCACTTTCATTGGACCCGTGCTAATTTTTTAGGTATAAATTATTAAATCAAGTTACATGAAGTTAATTCCTTTTTCCAGTCTATATTTATTTATGTCTATGCTATTTTGTGAATGAAAATAGTGCGGATTGGGATACACCATTTCCATTCACACCATGCTGCGCCATGGGATCTTCCCATTTACTTGTTATAAGTGAATTCATTAATTTAAAATACTATGAATGGAGCTAAAAATGGCTAATTGACCTTAATTTACGCGCTATTAAGAAGAGTTGCATTAATTTAACAATGCTTTAGAACAACAAATTTGAATGTTAATTAAATGGACTATAATTAGTATGTTCATGTGCTAAAGCATAAAATTATCTCTGCTAAGAGAAGTTCTATAATCTTAGAGTTGAATTCGAGTTTTAGATCTAGATCCAAATCTAATTTCCCTTACACACCGTGCTGCGCCATGGGATTTACCCAATTACTTGTTGCTTACTCGGCTGAACTTTTGAACTTGTCTTTTGAGAAATATATATATACTAGTCGACCTGCGGCATAGCATACGCCGCTATTTTCCAGGGCAGGCCTTAGGCACTGCAACATATGCGACCACAGTGGGTCCCGCACTTTCTTTGGACCCGTGCTACATTTTAGGTGTATAAATTATTAAACCATTTTATAACATATAACAGATTTCCCGCGGCCTCTTGACGACCGGCGGCATAGCATACGCCGCTATTTTCCAGGGCAGGCCTTAAGCACTGCAAAATATGCGACCGCAGTGGGTCCCGCACTTTCATTGGACCTATTCCTTTTTCCAGTCTATATTTATTTATGTCTATGGACCCGTGCTAATTTTTAGGTGTATAAATTATTAAATTAAACCATTTTATAGCATATAACAGATTTCCCGTGGCCTCTTGGACTTGATTTACCAGAAGCCCCTGGAAATCTCATGAAATGTTATTAAATATTGGCCTACGAAAAAGTCCTGGAAATCTCCGGAAATTATTAAATGTCGATCTAGATTAGTTTCAAGAGTCTTACGACACAATAGGCCTATAATCTCTTCCGGCTTCCACTTTTTTAACCTCCCTTCCATTCAATACACAAATTCATAAGAGAGAAACAAATATTTGTGCATTGTACTTCATTTTATGTCTAGAATCTATGTCTTTAAATTGTGTTTAATCTCTAAGACTGAGGATCATGCAATTTTTTTTTCATAATTTAGAAATCATAATTCAATAGTAGATATATATACATGTGTTTTCAAGTTACTTCCTTTTTCCGGTCTATATTTATTTATGTCTATGCTATTTTGTGAATGAAATAGTGCGAATTGGGTCCATTTACACCGTGGTGCGTACGCCATGGGATCTTCCCTATTTACTTGTTGTTGCTTGCTTGTTGTTGTTTGAACTTTTGTGTGTTTGACCTCAGACTTAGAGGAATATATATATAGATAGATAGATATTAGCTAGTGATTTGTGGCATCTTTGTATACATCTACCAATCGCCTGTATCTGTTGTTTTTTTGTCTCCTGTAGCCAAGAATTCTCATGGAAAGTATTTTTGTATTTTCACTTTCGTTTTATTACCAATGTTTCTCAAGTTTCTTCTTCGTTTGTTTCCCCTTATTTTTAAAGTATATCCATAGATTTGTATTGTTGTACATTAATTGGAGAAAAGTAATACGGTAAGTCGTTGTGCTGGTCACATGACACCCTTGTTAACCATGGGTTACAGAAACAGTTGCCCTTTGTATCATCTGTCATTTAGTGATAACATTTTTTTTTTCTCCACAGTTTTAAAAAAAATAAACATATATATTTGGTCACAACCTGAAACTGTTAATTATATTAAATCCAGTAATTAGCTTACTGAAATTTAGAAAAAAAATGAGTCACTGTATTACATTTTTTTTAAAGTTATTTTTATTTAATTAGTAAGTAAGTAAGAGTCTTTAGTAAGAGTAGTCAGCAAAGCACTAGTACGCTTGAGGTTCTTGTCCATCCATTTCACGTTTGTTTCTACCTTCTCAACAGCCTGTTTCATGGCTGCCTCTCCTTTTCCAAATTGGCCTTCATAGCTGTCTTTAAACAAATTGAGCTGAAAATAAAGGAATTAAACAATGAAAGCGCATTTCTAAATTATCTTATTTTATGTAACAGACGTTTCTTCAAAATAAGAAGATGATCACGTCCGACGCGTCATGCATTCAGTCATGCATGTTAACCAATGATCTAAATTCTGCCAAATCACTGGTTTTCCTTGCTAGCTCAGGCAACACATTCCATGATCTTATTATTTTTATAGCACTAGAGGAGAAGGAGTATTTGTACAAATATGTCCTAGCATGTGGAACGAGCAATGTGTCTTTTTCTTTGTGTCTTTCTGAGTATTTTATTTGATTTTGTTTTCGTATTTGAAGATTATGTTTCACTGTCTATGTTGTTAGATAGCTAGTTTAGTCTATTGGGAATTGCGCACTTTTAGGTACTGACAGTGAACGCACAGTTTATGACGACACAGACTGTAGGGTTAAAGGCATAGACATATATAAATATAGACTGGAAAAAGGAAATAACTTTATGTAACTTGAAAACATGTATATCTATTGTATTCGGATTTCCGATTTCTGAAAAGTTGCATGATCTTCAGTCTTAGAGATTAAACAAAACTACACTGCCTCCATAGAC
>JADKLZ010019686.1:4289167-4323310 GCA_021533235.1 Biomphalaria straminea | reverse complement strand
GGGTCTCACACGTACACACATTTTAATGCGCCACTGGAGATGTAACAGTATATAAACGGAAAAAAATAATACCAAAAAATATAGTTATGTTATTTAAAAGTTTCGTAAAATGTTCAGCAATACAAGTTATTTACAAGACACTTGGGTATTCGGCTCCGGCCGGATATCAAAAAGTATTATCCAGTACACTCCGTAAACTCCATGCACTCCGGTCCTTGACTATGTTTTCCAACATATTTTTGTTGATGCTTGTGGCTTTCATGTCTCTCTTGCAGACATCTCTATATGTTAGTCTTGGGCGGCCCTTGGATCTGACTCCTTCCACAAGCTCAGCATATAAGATATCTTTCGGGATTCTACCATCTGGCATGCAGGTGACATGTCCGAGCCAGCGTAGTCTTTTTTGTGACGGGATAGCATTCATATGCTGTTCACATTGGCCAATCTCAAAACTTCATGATTGGAGACATGGTCCCTCCAAGAGATGCCCATTATGCGTCTCAGGCAGCACAAGTGGAAACTATTCAATCTGTTCTCTTGGTACATGTATGTTGACCAGCTTTCACTGCCATAAAGGAGAGTGCTCACAACACAGGCGTTGTAGACTAGGACTTTGGTTGCTGAGGTAAATTTAGCATTTACCCAGACGCGCTTGGAGAGTTTTGCCAATGCTATGGTAGCTTTTCCTATTCTTTTTGTCAGCTTGATATCTCAGTTTAGGTTACTGACAATTTTAATTATAGTCATGAAAAAAAAATCAAAACTTTACAGGATAACTATTTTTAATTTCATACCGAATCAGATACCCCATTTTCAAAACCATGCTGAGATTACTCCCTTAGAGCACGGAAGAGGAAGCGTGCAGTGAGTTGTAGGGTCGCCTTATCCTCTCTCTCATTACCTTGTACCGATCGTTCATCTTTCATACCGAGTCAGAAACCCCATTGATAATAAACATGCTGAGAGCTACTCCCTTAGAGCACGTAAGAGGAAGCGAGCAGTGAATCTTAAGGTTGCCTTATCCCCGTACAAGGAAAACCCTAATGTCGTACATGCACCAGTATTTTCTCCAACACTTTGTCCCAATCGTCTTTCATGCAAGACCCGACATTCGCGCAGAATGTGGTCTACGGTCTCATCGTCTTCCATGCAGTGGCGGCACCTCGTATCGTAGTTCTCTCTCCACCGTCCGAAATACGCGCCTATCGGACAGTGCCCCGTGCGGAACTGAGCAATAATCGCTTGCTCACCTATACTCAAACGCCACCATCCATCCTGTCGGTCTGGTCTATTCATTGCTCTATGAAGCTCACGTCCCTTATCCGAAGAGTCCAAGCTATGATACCAACTTTCCAACAATTGCTTGTCGGCTAGGGCCCGTACACTCACATAAGTGTTCGGTTCATCATTCTCTTGCTCATTCGCTAAAACCGCGGTTTTCGCGAGGTGGTCTGCCAACATATGGCAGGCCAACCCGCAATGGGCGGGCACCCATTGCAGAGTGACATTCGCACCGAATCGTTGGAGACGCTCTCCGACCGTGAGTACGTCCCAAACCCTTCTGACACCGTCGTCAAGCCTCTCTTGGACCTCAAGAGCGGACACCGAGTCCGTGAAGAGGACTACGTCACTCGGTAACGCAGCCCCCTCTCGCACCATCCGTTCCACCCAGACAAGTGCCTGGAATATCCCCTCCAGCTCAGCCTCGAGGCTGCTTCTCCCTGAACATGGGCCCATGAGCTCGTATCTTTCTGGATTGCCAGCGAGTCGAATTACAGCACCGTACCCTTCTTTCACAGTTCCCGCGAGCGTCTGCACAGAGCCATCTGTGTAGATAGTGGTCACTCCGGCTGGATATGATGCTATAGTCTCCCTGGCTGCTTGTAGTAGCCGTGTTGGGTTGTCCTGTTTGGTTACCGTGGCGTCAATCAGGCTCTTTCGAATCGTGATCGTGCCGAGAGTCTCCATCGGAAAGAAGGCACCGGACGGGGATAGAGCAGCCCGCTCCACCGGCAAATTCGCCTCTCTGACCTGCCCCCGCGCCACATGCATGAAGCAGGGTCGGTTTTTGAGTCGTCTCCTACCCTCCCAGTTGTCGACCAGACTTCTGAGTGGGCATCCCTCTTCCAGCCATGCATATCTCTCGTGAGCTAGTACAACGGCTCGCTCTCTGCGCAGTCTCAGCGGTGGGATGTTTGCCATGATCTCACCAGCAGCAATTGGCGTTGTCCGAAACGTACCACAGATTAGTCTTATTGCTTGGTTTTGTACAGAGTCTAAACTTGCAAGCGTCGTTTGCGAAGCCCAGACCTGAACAGGAAGACTGTAGTCCATATGTGAGCGGACTGCACCCATGTACAGTCCCCTCAACACGTCAGCTCTCGCACCCCACTTCGTTCCAGCTAGCTTCTTCACAAGATTCAACCTCTCGGAGGCTGTTTCTTTTACTTGTTGGATATGGTCGCACATAGTCAGTTTCTGATCGAGGATCACCCCTAGGTACTTGGGCTTTTTGTCCCATTCCAGAATCTTGCCATCCATCCGTAACTCAACAGGCTCCTTCAATATATCACGTCCCAGCGTAAACCAAGAGTAAACCGACTTCGAGTGGTTTACCTCGAGGCTTCACATTCTGGCGTAGCAGGATAAAGTTGTTAATGCCTGCTGCAGAGTACCAATTAGCTGCTGGCGATCTCTGCCCGACTCCCATAACACAATATCATCTGCAAACAGAAGTTTCTGACAAGGCAGAAGGGCCGGCAAGTCGTTGATATAGACTAGGAATAGCGTGCAGCTGAGTGCCGAGCCTTGAGGCACTCCTTGTTCAAGTGGTAGCTTCTTTGTCATGTGTTTTCCGACACGTGTCTGAACCGTCCTTTCCGTGAGGAAACTTTGGATCCACCCAAACATATTTGAACCGACACCAAGGTTCATCAATTTCAACAACAAACCGGGCCTCCATACTCTGTCGTACGCTTGTTTGAGATCGATAAAAACCGCTAGCGTAAACTGACTAGGTCTATTTGTGTTACCCCACTGGAAGCCGTCCGCCACCTTCTGCATAAATAACGTCACTTGGTCAATTGCATTTCGATTCCTCCTGAACCCGCCTTGTTCAGGTGCAATTAGACCTTTCGTCTCTAGGAACCATGTGAGTCTCCTGTTGACCATGCGTTCGGCCGCCTTCCCGACGTTAGACGTTAACGATACGGGCCGGTAGCTTTCCGCACGATCTGGGACCTTCCCCTTTTTGAGCAGGGGAACGATCGTTGCCACTCGCCAAGCCTTTGGGAAATCCCCTTAAGTCCAGGTACGATTGACCGATTCCAACAATTTCCTTTTCCCTATGGGGCCGAGATGTTTCAACATTTCGTTGCTGATCCCATCTGGTCCTGACGCTTTTCGTAACTTGCACTTCCGAAGTGCACTTTCTAGCTCTCCATGGGTGAACGAGTTGATGAACGTGTTCGTCTCCTCCTCGCCGTAGACATAACTGCGTTTTGCTTTGCCCTTCATGGTGTCCTCTAAGGGTTTCGACATTTTGCTCCTCTCACCCGTCTTTGATATAGCCGCGAAGGCCTGGTTCAGAGCGTCCGACCTTTGACAGTCAGTGACCACCAAGCCTTGAGCCGTTTGCAGGGGCGCAGATGCTTTTGGTTCTTTCGCCCTAGATAGGTTATTGAGAAGTTTCCATGCCTTTCGCCCGTCCGCGAGGTCTAGGTTGGCACATGTTTTTTTTTCCATTTTTGTCTCGTACCCTCCGCGATGGCTTTCTTCACCTCCGCCGTTAGCTTGTTGTAAGCTCTTCAGGTTTCATCGGTTTTGCGACGACTGTGCTGCCTGCGAGAAGCCCGCCTCAGTCGGATTAGGCGTGCCAAAGCGGGAGACCAAAAGGGTCTGAACTTGCGCCCCCCGTAGGATCTCGGGATAGCCTTTTGGGCTGCACCAATGATGGCTTTCACAAAGAGGCTGTAAGTCCGGTTAATGCATTTAGCTTGAGTGTCCAGTCCGTTAAGAGCTATATCCGATGCAGTCTTGTACAGACTCCAATTAGCACGATTATACACCCATTTTGGTTCTGTATATGGGGTACGCACGCTGAGCTTTCCGAGTTCGATAGTAACCAGGATCGGCAGATGATCGCTACCGACATCATTGAGAACGTCCACTCTTGATTGTGACTTTAAGTCAGTTGACACCAGGGACAAATCTGGTCTCGACAAACCCCCATGCCCGGTGTGCAAAAAGATCGGGGGGGGGGGGGGGCAGTCTTTGCTCCGAATTGCTCTGCTATAGTATAGACATCTATTCGTTTCAACGAGAACTGTCGATTCAAATTGAGGTGGACAACTCGAAGCTGTTTGCTTCGGTCGGAACCGGGTGGGGGTGCACCACTCCCCCTTGCCTTGTCTCCTGGTGCTGTACTCACCTTTCGGGCTAGTGTGGGGGGCACAACTCCCCCGTTTGTGGTTGAGGCCGCCGTGGAGCTCTGGGACAGTGGACTGGGCTCGGGCATCGCACCCGAGAGATGCTGGCCACCTGGCTCACATCTTGACGTAGAGGGCACAACTCCCCTGTATGTGCGTGAGGCCAACGTGGCGCTCTGTACTAATGGACTAGGCTCAGGCGTCGCGCCTGAGGGGTGCTGGCCACTTGACTCACACCCTAACGTACTGCCGGTTACCGAGGGGGGCACAACTCCCCCGCATGTGCTTGAGGCCAACGTGGCGCTCTGGGACAGTGGACTAGGCCCGGGGGTCGGACCCGGGGGGCGCTGGCCACCAGGCTCACGCCCTGCTTCGAGTTCGCGCTGTAAATGAGAGAGAAACGCTCTCTCCTGCTTCGATAAGGTTTCCGATGGTAGCACACTTTGCGATCACAAACCCATCGTAGCCGTTCGACGGTCGGAGCCATTTTGGGTACTGCTCAGACCCGCGTTTTCCAATTGTGACTTTTGCATGTTGAAGAAAATGCCCCAGGGGGGGGGGCGGACTCGTGGGTTGCATGTATGACACACAGGCTGTCCCAATCGTTAAGACAATAGCTGAATGTCCTGGACGGGAGTCCAAGACCGCTGAACCCTTTGTCGGCACTGCTTGCTTACCCTCGGAGAGGGGAAATTGTGGAGACCGCTTTTTTCAACGCTCGCCTCAATGCCGCGACGGCTTCGTGCAATGCTGTGTTTCCGGAAACACTGGTCCCGGGGTCCCCCAACGTCAACGGCGCGCCGTATCGTGGCACGCAAACTCCGGTCTTTTCACCCCCGTAAATAGCCTTGTGAGCCAAATACAGTGGTTACTTGGCTAGTCATGCTCCCCCACGCGGTGGGGGGCGGAGACATGTGACTATTCGAATTTTACATTGATTACCTGGCCGTGAAAACCTGTAATCAACAACCAGTTCCTCTTGGCCAACTCCACCTGAGGTGTTCACGCGGCAACCACGATGAGGTGGGAGCTGGAAATCTGCCGCGCATCTTTCATACCAGACTCTAGGTCTACTTACCTCTAAAAGTTCAGTTTTTGTATTAAATTTTTTTGTGATTTGGTCTATTGTATCTGCCCAACTGAACATATTTTTGCCAAATCTGAAAAAAAGTAATCTTAGAGTTTTATTATTGTTTTTTTTTAAACGGTATTAAGCGGTTAAATTAGCTGCTTTTTTAGGAAAAATAAATAAATGAGTTACATTTATTAGGTGACCATTATAGTAGAAAAATAATAATTACATTTATTTGATAAATAAAATGCATATCATAGATATTTTTTATTTGTAAATAAATCCCAATCACGATTAAAGAAAAGTTTGAAAACACAGACCTATACCTATATGTATTATGCGGTATAATATATAGGTATGGGTTTAATCATCCACACATAAAATTGACATAGTTTAAAATATCTTACAAAAATAAATGTTGTGTAGATTTTATTATCAACCTAATAAAATACTCAGAAACACACAAAAGATCAAAGCACATTTCTTATACCTTATGGTAGGACATATTCACAAAAGTAGAGCAGTGGCGGATCCAGGGGGGGGGGCGGTAGGGGCGATCGCCCCTCCCCCCACTTAGCCGACCCACCCGAAGGGGGGGGGGCGGACGAATTTTATTAAAGAAATCACACAATTTGTATACGATTTTTTTAGTTTAGTTAATAATTTAAAAATAATTATTAATATTTGAACCTATTTTTATATTATTTCGCTCCTCCCCCTCTAGTATGTTGGCAATTGGGTAGATGAGGAGGTGGTGATGGCATCAATCCCCCCCCACCATAAACTTTCGAGTGGGGGGCGGTCCAATTTATTTGTAGAAATTACAGCTTGTTAACGGAAAATTGAATATCTATATAATTAAAACTTGTTATTGATACTTTAACCGATCTGTATATTATGTCGTTCTCCTGTTACCGGATCGGTTGGGGTGGGGCGAATACATCTACTGCCCTTCCAACCTAACCACTTTGAGTGGGGGGCGGTCCTACTTTTAATTAGAAGTCATAGTTTGTGAACAAACTTAGTTGAATTAGAATATAATTTTTATATTGTGTCGCTACACTTCTGGTATCTTAGCAGATCAGTGAGGTGGGGGGGGGCGATTGCTTCTTCTGTCCTACCAACTCCCCCCCCCCCCCCCGGCGGCGCGGTCCTATTTTTATGGAGAAATCATAGTTTTTCAAAAAATTTGTTGAATATTTATATAATATAAGTTTCATATTGATGTTTCATTTGTATATTATGTCGCACACATAAAATATATTTTAGTAAATATAAAATGAAAAAGGGTTGTACCAGGTGGGATTGGCGATACATGCACTTGCCTTCCGCCCATCGGAAAAAAAATACTTTTTCTGTTTGTATTTTAGTTAAGAGATTACAAAATTTAAAATAGTTATCACTAATATAATTTATATATGCTATAAATTAAATTCTTTTATCGAGTCACCCCACACTCTATTCTTAGCAGAAATTATAAAATGGAGCAAGGATTAACGTTTTGAAACAAGAAAGTCAAACGTGGCGACAGAGTTTATGTAGTTGGATCAAAATTTATCTTAGTTATTTTAAAGAGGATTTTTCTTTTTGAAAATTTAGAATTCATACGAAAATTTTCAATATAAGAGTTACAATTGAGATTGAGATGAGTTCTGAACCTAAGTATTATTTTTCTAGTCATCTTTTCCCAACTCATACAGATATTTTTCTGGTGTATAAAAGAATTTGGGACAATAACCCACAATGTATACTTATATCCTAAAAATACAAACAATTTAGAGCAGAATCAAATCTGCTCACTTTATTTCTCCTCCAACTTCCGAAATGTTTTTTTTTATTAGCTTTGAATTAAAGTTCTGTAACAAAACAAAGTTACAAACATGCCTATTGAACAAAATATATCACTTACAAATGAACTTTTAAAAAAAAAATATATCATTTTTGGATAACATTTTTTTTTTCGGTGGCGATCCTAAAGTCTTAATCTAAATATTTTGGGTATCTTATCTTTTCAAGAACAAATCGGCTGTAGATGTCAGGATAATGCGTTTCTGCTGTGAAGAATGCAAGAAAATGCATTTGGCGTCGGGGCTTCGCCCCGACCGCCATTATGGGGACTTACTGCGCTCCCCCAGATCCCACTAGCTGTCAAGAGAAAAGCATCAACATGGGCGTTTTTGTTTTTTTTTTCTTTTCGAATATTTGTTTTCGGCGGCGATCCTTAAAGCCGTAACCTAAAAATGTGGGGTATGTTATCTTTCAAGGAACAAATCAGTTGTATTTGCAATGTAGTAAGGGCCTATAAATTATATTAAAATATTTTTTTTAAGTTAAACATTATTCAAAATATCTTTTTTGAATAGGATGAATAGTGAGCTGTAGATGTCAGGAGAATGCATTTCTGCTGTGAAGAATGCAAGAAAACGCTTTTGGCTTTGCCCCGATCCGCACAAGGGGAGCTTGCAGCGCTCCCCCAGACCCCCTACCTGTCAAGAGAAAGGCCTCAACACGGCTGTTTTTTTTTTTGTTTTTTTCCCTCCAAAGGTTGAAAAACACTGCTTTTTTTAGATACCAATATATATATATTGATATATATATATCTATATATATATATATATATATATATATATGTTGTAAGCGCGTTTATGCTTAGGGTTAGGGTTTACTGGGAGGTATGGTTAGGGTTAGGAAAAAAAATCGCCCCCTTACTCCAAGGTTCTGGATCCGCTAGCGGCAGAGTGGTAAAGTTCTTGACCTATCCATCATCTGCCCCGAGAACGCAAGGTATAATATAAGAATACGTATTAGAGTAGTGTAGTGACTACCAGAGTTGAATACCATGGCCATATTACAAGATCTGCGGGGCTCGCAATGACCTTCCTTTAGGGAACAGATCCAGGAAAAAGAAGACGCAGACAGAGTAAGTGATGGGAGGACTACATAAAAGAATGGACGGGCCTGCCATTGAGAGAGGTTCTAAACAGGGCAAAGGACAGGAGAAGTGGGAAAAGACGGCCGACAGGTCCTGCTTGGTGGCCCAACGTTCCACAGACTAAGGGATAGACTAGATTAGACCAGAGTGGATGTTTCTAGTTTACTTGCTTGACTTGATTAACACATGGATATCTGTATTGTTACTTTAACTCTTATCTATAAACTTTTGTAATTTATATGTAAATGTAAATGTGGGAACTTCTGAAACATGAGAAGATATTTCAACTTCTTCTATCCCTTAGTCCACGGGTGGGCAACCTTTTTCAACCGAGGGTCGCATTAATACAATTTAGGGACTAGGCGGGCCTCATATATATATATATATATATATATATATATATATATATATATATATGAAATTAATACAAGAGTTAGCAATTTCTTGCAGTAACAATCATTGATGATAACTACGACATCGCCTTCCTCAGTGAGACATGGTTTAAAGAAGTTGGTGATGAGTCCAAAACCATTGAGCTAACGCCACCAGGCATTATTTTAAAGAGTGTACCTCGAAAAACAGGCTGCGGAGGGGGTCTAGCAATATTGTACAGAGATAGTCTTGCCATGTGTATAACAATAAGACCTGACAGCTCAAGGTACACCACCTTTGAGATGTGCGAGTTTCGCCTCTCCCACCACAGTAGAACACTGACTTTTATTTTCTTGTACCGCCCACCACCAAGCAAGAGAAATAAATTGACAACAAAAGTTTTCATCGAAGAGTTTCTAGACCTCCTTGACAGTCACATAGCAACAAAAGATCTGTTTGTCATAGGCGATGTGAACTTGCATTTTGACAGTGAAAGTGAGACATACGTGGTGTCGATGACAAATGCGCTTCAGGATCGCAACTTGGACCAACTGATAAATGTTCCGACACATGTCAAAGGCCATACTCTCGACTGGATTGTTACAAATGCAAGTGAACCTATAGCCAATCTCAATGTATTAGACCGTGGCTTGTCAGATCATTTTGTTGTACAATTTCAAATGCGCCTATCAAAAGCAAAAAGGCCAAAGAAAAATGTGACTTCCCGTAAACTTAAAGCCATAGACATTGCCTCATTCAAAATGGACGTGACCTCTTTGCTGTTGCAACAGAGCAACACAGAAGTTCTGAGCGATTACAATTCATGAAAAAGTTGCTGGACAGCCATGCACCTCTTGTCACTCGTACAGTCTCAGTTAGGCCATCTGCACCCTGGATGACGGAAGACATAAAGACTGCCAAACTTATTCGCCGACGTGCCGAACGTACATTTCAAAAAACAGGGCTGACGATACATCGACAAATATACATCCTAGAAAAAAACAAGGTGAACCGTATGATTAGAGATGCAAAGGCTAGTCATATTCGACAAAAAATCGAAACTTCTGATTCTTCAAAGGAGCTATTTAGAATCACCGCTGAAATGTTAGGGGGAGCAAATAACGAACGTTTGCCGTCATCTATCCCAGTATCTGAACTCCCTGATTCCTTCAATAGATTCTTCATCGGCAAGATTGAGCAGATCAGAAATGACATGCCCTCCCACTCAACACAGCTTGACCACTCTCCAATCTTTCAAAATTCTCCTTTTTACGAGTTTCAGCGTGTATCAGTGTCTCAGTGTGTATCTGAAGATTATGTCAAAAGTACTATTTTAAAGATGCCAAATAAGCCATGTGACCTTGATCCCATTCCTACTTCATTGCTCCTTGAATGTTTAGATGAGCTTGTACCCACAATTACTAACATTGTGAACTCTTCACTGACTTCAGGCATTGTACCACAGCAATTTAAGCATGCACTTGTCAGGCCCTTATTGAAGAAATCCAGTCTTGACCCGGAATGTCTAAAAAACTATCGCCCGGTATAAAATCTCCCCTTCCTGTCAAAGCTTCTGGAGCGCATCGTGTTAGCGCAAATTCTTTCTCATCTTGAACAGTACTGTCTCTTGGAAGAATCTCAATCTGCATATAGGAAGTGCCGTAGCACAGAGACAGCAGTGGTCAGGGTACTAAACGACTTACTTCACAATTCCGACATAGGCCACATATCAATTCTTTCCATGTTGGACTTTTCCGCACCTTTTGATACGCTTGACCATGAAATTATGATGGCAAGATTCTCTGCCACTTTTGGTTTAGCAGGAATCGTCCTAAAGTGGCTCGGATCCTACCTGACTGAACGCACCCAGAGTGTCGTTGTAAATGGGACAGAATCAACAAGCTTACTCTTGTAGTACGGGGTACCCCAAGGATCAGTTCTAGGCCCAGTACTGTTCACTATGTATACATATCCACTCAGCGGTGTCATACGGCCAACAGGCATCTTATACCATTTTTTTGCCGATGACTCACAGTTATACGATTCCTCAGTACCCTCAGAGGTGTCGCATCTAGCAGAAAAAATCAGTGGTACCGTTGCAAGGGTGAGCGATTGGATGGTTGAGAATAAGCTCAAGATGAATGAAGACAAGACAGAAATAATTAAGATTGGCACTCGGAACAACGTCTCTAAAGTCGAGAGCACAGATTCTCTTTTTATCACGAACTGCCAGGTTTCTTATGTCCATGTAGTGCGGAATCTTGGAGTTTTCTTTGACTCAACACTATCTTTCGACCCACACATAAGACAGCTCTGCAAGGGTCTTTATCTGCAGATTAGGCCAGATCCGACCATATCTAACAACAAAAAAGCTAGCTGTGGCATTCATACTTTTCCGCCTTGACTATTGCAACGCCGTACTAGCAGGTATACCTGATGAAAAATAGCCAAGCTGCAACGTATTCAGAACAACGCCGCACGAATAGTTCTTAAAAAGACAAGACGAGATTCTGCAACTACGCTCTTGCGCGTTCCATTGGCTTCCCGTGAAAGCAAGAATTGATTACAAGGTGGCCACACTTTGTCATCAGTGTATATACAACAATGAGATGCCCTTGTACCTTAGCGAACTGATTACTCCATATGTCCCCCAGAGAGCCCTACGCTCAATGGACTCAACGCTTTTAGTGGTGCCACGTTTTTCCCTCAAAAGCTACGGTCAGCGGGCTTTTTCAGTTCACGGACCAAAGGTTTGGAACTCACTCCCCATTGATCTCAGACAGACAACTTGCTACACCACTTTTAAAAAGAACATTAAGACTTCTTTGTTTAGACCTTTTTAAAATTAGTTTGTCATTTTACATGTTTGTGTTTGTAATGTTTTTACAGCGCCTTGAGCCTACATTTTTGTTTGTTAACAGCGCTTTACAAATAAAATTATTAGTATTATTTCTTGAACTAATTTTACAAATCAATCCGTGTATCAGCCTACATCCGACATTTCATCACGAATGTATTATAGTACTTAATATGAAGTATAGAACTGTTTACTCTCGTGCATAATGTTCAGGAACCATGGAACTAGCTTACTAGTTTTTTGTTTTTTTCTGTAACTACTGTCCAATTAATTTCAATGAGTATCAACCTGTTATAATACTTAATAATTTTCAAACAAAAAGAAAAGCATATTGTGAAGAAACGAGTTCTTTTAATTATAACTGCCTTTATTCTGGAACATATAACTTAACATATTTACAGATAACTCTCTCCTAGATCACTTCCACTCTCTTGTTTACAACACATTCGACTTCCGCAAGTCCCCTAACTCCCGGTACCCAACACGGTTGACCACACACAGTAACCGTGTCACAACAGTCCTCCCAGGGCAGAGAAAAATTTTGATCTTATCAAAATTTCATGAACCCAATAGTTTGAGTGTACATCAATAATGTTTTGCATTCACAAATAAAAATAATGGCATGTAGTACAATGGCATCTTCTTTATGAGAAAACTGATAATGTCTAAGACGACTAATAATTCTACAATAATATGTTATTGAAAGGAACATTTCCAATTGAACTATCGCAAAATATACAGTTATATTATACAACTTATATAAAGAAAAATCCACGCATTTAACTTTTTCTATGTAACGATAATCCTTTGAATGACAACATTCAAGGTGAAAGATACCCAATTAGATAATACTATAAGTTTCATCCAATACATCTTCCAAATTAATGGAATTATTTAGTTTGTGTTTCTTACACACTAGTTCCTAAGTCGATAACTACGAATACAATCAATGCAACAACAAACAAAATTCCTATCTTATAGTACAAATTTCATCTATCTGAATGGAATAAAAAGAATTTCAGTCTTGAGAATACAAAATTTAAAGTTATCATACAAGGTATTAGTTATTTTCTCATTAGCTGATTACTGACTGAACATAAGTCCAGCAGTCCTTAGACACATCTTGTCAACACGTCAGCTATCACGTTGATTTGTCCCGGAATGGCTTGAACTGTAAAGCTGAAGTCTTGAAGTTTTAAAGCTCATCTAGCAATCCTCTGGTTATCTAGCTTCTTTGTATTGATATAAGCTAGTGGAGCGTAATCTGTTAGTAAGATGAATGACTTCCCAAGCAGGTAACGGGATAGTTTTGTTATACAGAACACGATAGCTAGAGCTTCACGCTCTATTGTTGAGTATTTTTGTTCTGCTGCATTCAGCTTTCTGCTAATGTAGTAGACTGGTCGTAGCGTTGCGTCACACTTCTGCATTAAAGTGCCCCCCACTGCTGTGGAGGATGCATCTGTTGCCAAGTAGAAAGGGTTTCTGATGTCTGGAAGCTGGAGTACTATGTCGTCTGAGAAGGCACTTTTAATGTTTTGTAGGCATTCCTGTGATCTTGTTTGGCATGCCTTTTTTGTCAGTTCAATTAAAGGTTGTGTAATACTTGTGAAATTAGCCAGGAACCGTCTATAGTAATTACATAACTCAAGGATGCTTCGGAATTGTCCCTTTGTGGTAGGTATTGTTAAGTTGAGTATTTTGCTTACGTTGTCTTGCAGTGGTCTGATAGTATTTTGCTGTATTCTGTGCCCTAGAAATTCAATGTCTGTTCTGGCGATTTTAACCTTACTAGGTTTTATTGTCAGCCCGTTATCTTGTATTATCTGGAATACTTGTTGCAGACCAGCAATGTGTTGTTCTAATGTGTTGAAGAAGACACATATGTCGTCAAGATAGAAAATGACATCATGTCTTTTCCCTAGTATTTTGCCATCATTCTATTGAAGGTCGCAGGTGCGTTACTAAGCCCGAAGCTCATGTAATTCCATTGGTAACAACCAAATGGAGTAGTGAATGCTGTTAGTGGCTTAGCATCTTCCTCTAGTGGAATTTGCCAATACCCTCTGGCTAAGTCGAGAGTAGTGAAGTATTTTGCACCTCTAAGTTTATGCATAATGTTCTCTATGTTAGGCATTGGGTATGTATCTTTTACTGTAATGGCGTTTAGTTTTCGGTAGTCTACACACAGGCGCATCTTTCCGGTTGTTTCCTTCTGTTTCACTAGGACTGCTGGAGCTGAGTATGGGGATGTGGATGTATCAATTATCCCCATTTTTAACAGCGTTTCAATTTTTCTTTTCAGTATCTCTACATGGTGTAAGGAAACTGGGTATGGTTTGGCTCTTGTGGCTTTGTATCAGTCAGTTGGATAGTGTGTTTTATGGCGGTTGTTCTACCTGGTTGATCTATGAACATTGGCGCCCATTGAGTTAGCAGTTTATCGATATCTTGTTTAATTGGATCCTGGAGGTGTGATGTGTCGATATTTTTCACAGTTTCACTGCTTTCAATGACTGGGCATTGTAATTCGTCTGTTTCCTCTATTGTTTCTACCATCATGACTCTCTGACTGTCTTGTGTGTCTTTCTTATTGTTCGTTGTAAGAGTAAATGGTCTGGGCATGTATAGCTTCAGCATATTTATGTGAAACTTTTTGTCTCGGCCTCTGATGTTTATGCTGTAGTCGACCTTCGAAATCACTTTTGTGACTTGGAATGGGCCCTGCCATTTTATAAATAGCTGGTTGTTTTTGTCAGGCAGCAGAACCATGACATTATCAACAACTTGTAGTGTTCTCAACTTTCGTCCCTGATTTAGCTTTCTTAATAGTTCTGGTTTCTCTTTATTTGCTTGCTTTTGGACAGCTTCGCATGCTTCAATTATATTTTGTCTTGTCTTGATGACAAGATCGTATCCTGTCAGTACGTCGTGTTCTATGTTTCTATTAACTAGAAAGTCTCTGTATAGTGACATGGGTCCTCTAACAGGTGAGCCGTAGAGCATCTCGAATGGTGAGAAGCCCGTTGTTGAGTGTGGTACTTCTCTGTAGGCGAACAGTATGGGGTTGATCAGTATGTCCCAGTCAGTTGGGTTGTCCTGTGCTACTTTGTTCAGCATTGTTTTCAGAGTTGAATTCCAACGTTCGCAAATTACATTCGTTTGTGGATGGAAACGGGCCGCAAATTGTTGTTTAATATTCAGAGTTTTGCTAAACTGTGCGAATTCATTCGATTTGAACTGAGTGCCTTGATCGCTCAGTATCCGGGGGTAACCTGTTCTTGCAAATATTGCTGTTAGTGCGTCTCCCACATCTTCAGAAGAAATTCTTTTCAATGGTATTGCTTCTGGGAACCGTGTGCACATATCTACAACAGTCAATATGTAGCGATGGCCTCTTCCGGATATTACTGGCATTGGTCCAATAATATCTACAGCTATCTTTTCAAATGGCATTTCACTTAAGTCTGTTGTCTGTATTGGGGCTTGCATATATGTTCCCTTTGCTCCATGTATTTGGCAAATATGGCAAGATTTTATATAGGCCTTGACTTCTTGCGTAATTCTAGGCCAAACAAATTCATTCAAGATTCTTTTCAATGTTCTCTTTACTGCCATGTGTCCGGCAAACGGGGTGTCATGTGCAAGCTTTAATATTGGTTCTCTATATTTCTTTGGAATTAGCAATTGTTGTGTCTTGCCTGCTTTCAGATGAATTTCTCTTACATAGACACCATCTTCGCATATCTTGATTAACCCTCGTCTTGGTGGTGCTTCGCTATCTATGAGTTTTATTAGATCTGGATCATTTTTCTGTTCACTGACAAATTGTTCTGCTCTAATCTGTAGTGGATCTTGATTTTCTTTTGAGATTTTATTCGGTTCGTTTACTGGATTATGGCTTCTCATATCGCTATTTTCTGTTTCTGTATTTTCATTTTCATTGTTATAAGGAACTTGTATATTGTCGTTTGTATTTAGCACTTCTTCTGCTTTCTTCTGAGCTCTTGTAGTAACCATGGAACATTTCTGTGTGTATTTGTCTTTCCATTTATTCAATTCTTCTACTGTGCAAGGTTTAGAGCCTTCGATACAGCCAATGATAAGACCAATGTTGTCAGGCTTATTATCTATTACAAAAGCCTCATGCCAACCACTGATGAACGGTGTGTGTATGTTGATACGTGCTACCAGGTGTGTAGTTACTTGGCCAGTGTAACCAACACAGTCTTGTCTTCTTCCTGTGTACTGTTGTGAGTTGTCGTATTCTTTTGCTACTAAAATTGCGGTTGCGCCTGTATCGTACAGTACGTTGGTCATCTGTTCTCCCACGAAGCCTGGGTATACCTGCAGTTTATCAGCGTGTTTGGCAGCAAAAGCTCGGTCTCCTGGTCTGTTCTTCCAATCTTTATTGCGTCGGTTGTAGAAGCAAGTCTCTGTAGTGTGGTTTGTTCTACCACATATTTCACATTGAAAACGGACTTTTTTCTGATTACGTCGATCTTCTCGTTCCTTGTATAAACATGTTGGGCTCTTTTCTCCATCTTTCCCTCTTCTATATGTATAGGTTGGGCTCATTTCTTCATCATTCTCTCTTCTTTTTGCACATGTTGGGCTCCGGTCAGCGTTCTCTCCTCTATATAGAGGACTTGGTGTCCGCATTCTAACAGCAGCGTTGCTCACCATAAAAGCTGATGCCGCCGTTAAGTTCTCTCTAGCTAACACTTCTCTTGGGTGTGCAGCCTTATACTGTCTTAGTTGTGCTATGAGGCTGCTGATGGTCTTTGGCTCTCGCTCCGTGACGTGTGTTTTCACATTATTTTTGTAAGCTTCCATCACAGCGTCCATTTTGATGTGTTCTCTGAGGGTTTCATATTTGTGATCCACTTTTGACAGGTCTACCCATCGATCGAAGTAAATCGACAAGTTGGTGACGAATATCTGTGGATCGTCGTTCGCTAGAGGTGTCGACTCGTTCAATTTCCTTCTGTATTCGTAACTCGTGGAGCCAAATTGTCTAAGTAAAGCCTCCTTCACGGCCACGTAGTCTTTTCTTTCCTCTTCTCGCATTTGAATGCAGATGTTCATGGCTCTCCCTTTTAATCGCCCCATGAGGCTTCTTGCCCATTTTGACTGGGGAAGGTTGCAGGCTGTTGCTATGTCTTCAAACCTCAGTAGGTATGACTCAATGCACTCGTTCTGGCTCTCGTCGAATGGGGACATTCTGTCTAGTTGTTTATATTTGTCAAAATGTACCCTCTCTTCGTTTTGCTGTTTCTTTTCTTTAATTTTTAGCTCTAGTTGTAAGATTTCCTTCCTTACACTATCTTCTTCTTTCTTTCTAGTTTCTTCCCTATTAAGCTTCTTCTCTTCCTTTTCTTCCTCCTGTGCTATTTTTAGTGTAATGAAATTTTCAAGTTCTTCGCTTCGCAGGCCATTTTCCTTGCCCGCTTCTCTATATATCTGATACATTGACATTTTCACTTACTTCGATCTCGTCGTGGTCGCCAGTTGTGAAGAAACGAGTCCTTTTAATTATAACTGCCTTTATTCTGGAACATACAACTTAACATATTTACAGATAACTCTCTCCTAGATCACTTCCACTCTCTTGTTTACAACACATTCGACTTCCGCAAGTCCCCTAACTCCCGGTACCCAACACTTGACCGTGTGTCACGGTTGACCACACATAGTAACCGTGTCACAACACATATCCAAAGATGAATGTGGTTCCATAAAATGTGAAAGTTTAAGTTTCTTAAAGTGTAGATATACAGCTTCTGGCACCCATGAAACTCCCGAGAAAAAAAAAAACTGACTGGAACTTCTCTTTCAGGTCATAATTTACTTGGTAGTATTTCATCAGAATCTAAATCAGCTTTTGCATTAAATGGTGATCTCAGGCTATTGAAAATTGGTTTCAAGCTCCTGACATCTTAAAATTTGATTTAAAATTCCACAATCAAGGAATCACACTAGGTCCTAAGTCGATAACTACGAATACAATCAATAAAAAAAGTAGTGTACTTTTAAACCATTTAACTAGAAATTGTTTCACCTTTCAGCTAAAGTAAAATGATAAACCCTTAATTTCTCTTGCTGGCCTCAAGAAATTGAATAACTTTATGAAAAGATTTAAGATGCACATGAATTTCATGTGAAAACAACAAATTGCAATGCTTCCGATGATAAACATGAAGTCTGTCTTCAACTCTTCATTAGAAATATTAGGAAAGGGTCCATCAAGAAACCTAAAAAATGTTCCTTGAGATTCCATATTGATCTAATGATTGGCCAGTGAATACTAATGTGTTACCGAAGGGAGGTCATTTGCGAACCCTGAGGACCTTGTGATGTGGCCATAGAGTTTGAGTTTACGTTTATTGACAGTGTTTACTAGGTCATTTAGGGCTAGAGAATAATCTATCGTGGTGGAACAAGTAGATTAGAATAACTTAGTAAAGGAACTGCCTTAGTCTATTAAAACATTGGGGCACCACACAAGATCTGTCAACCATCTTTCTCCCATCATCTTTGTCCTTCGCATGTGATAGAATTTCATTTACCGACTGGCCTGTCCAGTCTTGGGTGTTGTCTTTCCATCTCTTTCTCTGTCTTCTTCTTCTTCCTGATACTGTTCCCTGAAGGGAGGTCATTTGCGAACCCTGAGGACCTTGTGATGTGGCCATAGAGTTTGAGTTTACGTTTATTGACAGTGTTTAGAAGGTCATTTAGGGCTAGAGAATAATCTATCGTGGTGGAACAAGTAGATTAGAATAACTTAGTAAAGGAACTGTTTTTCAGCTATAGATGTGAAAGGTTGTCTAATGGAAAGTTGATACAGGTGATACGTAGTCAACAGAAGATCATTACGTCCTACGCAATTCATGTGTCAATCTAGTGTCGTAAATCGACCACATGCAGACAATGGTTTTGCTTGCCCTGGTTGTGGCAAAATATGTAGCTCACAGCTGGGTCTGCACAGCCACGGTAAACACTGTATTCCTCACTAATCTTCGGACTCGAAGACAAGCCTTTTATTATTATTATTATTATTAAACATGTGTCATCCTAGTGACTTGAAATCTAATGGCTGATCCAGGCAACCCATTCCGTGCTCTAACGGTAATAACTAGTCAGGGGTTTAGCTAGGAATTTTCCTTTTTTTTTTGGAGGGGGGGCGGGAAGGGGGTCTTGACCTCTTTGGTGGCCCCTGATTTTTGCGTAATGTTTAATAATTAATGCAAAAGCACTCATCTGGGGATTTACAACTTCTCCCCCTCCCCTCCTCTTCCACCCTAGCTACACCACTGTAATTAGAGGGAAGGAACACTTATACGAATTTGTCCTAGCATATGGAGTAATGTATCTTTCTGAGTATTTAGTTTGATTTTGTATTACCATTTGTAAATTATGGTTCAGTGTTTTATGTAATTTAGCTACTTGACTTTGTACTCTTCTGAAGTGTTTGTAACTTTAGTGATTTTACTAAATGTGTTATTTAATCAAATGTAAATATCCGTTTGTTATAAATCGTACAAATCTATTTTCCATCTGTTCTACTTTGTAAGTATGTCCTAGAGATCCCAAAACAGAGATTGCATATTGTAATTTTCTGGAGCAAATTATGTAGGATGAATGTTGTATGTGCTTGCCCTTTGTTAAATGTCTAGATGACTTCTAATTATTTGGCAGACAAAAAGTTTTTTAGTCTTGGGTGTTGTTAGAATTAAGAAGAATCGAGAGAGCGAAAGAGAGTGTCGAGAGTAGAGAGAGAGTTGGGAGTGAAAAGTTGAGAGATTAGAGACAGACCGATATATATATATATATATATATATATATATATATATATATATATATATATATATATATATATTATGTATATGATTAATATATCATTATTGATAGTTAAGAAAAGCTGAGTGAGAAAGTTAAGAGCGAGAGATGGAGAAGGTTGCGAGAGAGAGAATAAAGAGAGAGAGAGATGACAGATTGTGTTGAGAGAGTGAGAGAGAAGTGAGATTGTAAGAGAGGAAAGATAAAGTTGAGAAAGAGCTGAGAGAGAAAGTTGATATAGAGAAAGAAAGTTGAGAGAGAGAGAGTGTTGAGATTGCATTGAGAGAGAAAGAGAGAGAGTTAAGAGATTGAGAGAATTGACAGAGAGAGTTGAGTTGATTGTTGGTTGAGACAGAGAGATAGAATTGAGAGTGAAAAAAAGAGAAAATAGAGAGTTGAGTGAGAAAGTAGACAGAGAGAAATTGAGTGGAAAGAGTTGAGTTGAGAGAGAGGGGGAGTTAAGAGATTGAGAGAATTGAGAGTTGATTGAGAGAATTGAGAAAGAGAGAGTTGAGAAAGAGAGTTGAGAGATTGGTGTGTGAGAGAGAGAGAGGAGAGTTGATAGATTGAGAGAATTGAGAGTTAATAGAGAGAGTTGAGAGACGTACCTAAGCAAGTAACAAGTAATAGCATGTTTCAATCAAAGATTTACTCTGTTTCAAGAATAATCTTATCGTATCAATAAGATAACTTCATCAAAATCAGGCATTTTAAAAAGAATTATTGTTCAATATTATAAAGAATCTTACTTTTTATTCAGTTGTGGAAAATTTTCTCTGAAGAAATACCAAGCCAGATATCTTCCAGATTGGCTCAGGGAAATAAGTGCTATGACTCTCAGAGCGTCCTGGTCTGGTATAGGAGATTTCTCTTGCAGTACAAGATTCATAAAACTGAAAAAAAAATCTTACTTTGGTAATAAAATTTTTAAAAATATATTTTATGGCTTTACTTTTGAATCATTTTATTAAATTTCTTAAAATAATATAAAAGCTCCCTTTTCAGACCTTGAAATCTACAGGGCAGATAATTTTTACTCTATTTCTGGGACCCACGGTTAACGAGAGTGTCCTGTGGACAACATAACGACCAACCCCTTAACTTTTCCCTACTTGTGTCAGATATCCATTGGAGCTGGCTGGACTCAGACGTGCCCTTATGATCCCGATATTTAAAAAAAATCAAGTCTTCACCAGGATTTGAATCTGGACCCCTCGGATCGGAAGCCTAGCGCTTTATCAATCAGCCACCAAGCCTCCTTAGAAGAATATAAGCAAAACAAATTCAATTCTATCATGTTGATATAACTCCTCTCTAGGTCAGGGGCTCTCAACCTGTGGCTCGCGATTTCCTAGTGGTCGCCAAAGACCATCGGAAAAAATGAATTGTGTTAGTATTATTAGTTTATTCTTCTATTGCTGTGTCTGTGTGTGCGGGTGGGGGTCGAGGCCTAGCGGAGGACTGTAAGGAGGGGTCGCCGAGCTTAAAAGGTTGGAAACCGCTGTTCTAGGTGATGTCATTATTTCTTTGTGTAACATGTATGTAATATGTAATAGAATTGAAATAATGTTTAAGGAAATAAATTGGAATGAAACTCCACAGAAATAGATGACCTTCGCATCAGAAGGAAGGTCCTAACGGGTTACTGTAGTAACTAAACGGATACTATGAGCCATATAAACATAGAGTTTCACAAAAACGCGCAATCATCTCGTTGAAAGATGATGATTGAGACAGGGTCCTCCTTTCAAATAGCAGGGCCAAATTTAAGTGACTCTTGCGAGGCCCCTCTTCTAATTTGTTTTACAATAACTACTATTATTATTAATTATATCCTTATATCAACATTTACATTTATTATAAAACACGCATAAATAGCAACTCAAATCCAATACGCACCAGTGGTGAAAATTACGTCAATCGCATGATACACTATATATGCTTACCCGACAATTTATGGTCCTTTATCGTTAAAAGTCTGTGACAAAAGAGATGCACGATAATAAAATAGTAAATGTAAATTGTGGGGCCCCGACCATTGCCCGTCATTAGCCAAACGATCAATTATTTGAATTTTTTGAATCAAGAAATTAGCATTTGACCGAAATGCATTATCTTGTTCTTTCTGGTGACCCGATAAAATAGCGCTGCCAAAATAGAGCGGACAAAATAGCGCCGACAAAAAAAAGCGCAAAACAAAATAACGCCCACGAAAAAGCGCAAGACAAATTAGCGCCAACAAAATAGCGCAAGAGAAAATAGCACAAGAGAAAATAGCGCAAGAGAAAATAGCGCAAGACAAAAAAGTGCAAGACAAAGTAGCGCCGACAAAATGGCGCAAGACAAAAGAGCTCCGACAAAATAGCGCAAGACAAAATAACGCCAACAAAATAGCGCAAGAGAAAATAGCGCAAGACAAAATAGCTACGACAAAATAGCTACGACAAAATAGCACAAGACAAAATAACGCCAACAAAACAGCGCAAGACAAAATAGTGCATGACAAAATAGCGCAAGGCAAAATAGCGCCAACAAAATAGCGCAAGACAAAATAGCGCCAACAGAAAAGCGCACGAGAAAATAGCGCCAACAAAATATTGCACGAGAGAAAAGCGCCAACAAAATAGTGTAAGATAAAATAGCGCGGACTTCTCTATGACGTGTATAAAGTAAGTGAAGGCATTTTTGTTGTGGTCTCATTTGTTATCACTATTAATAGATTTCATCGTATGCCATAGTTGTAAAGAAAGAGAGGACTTTAAAATGCTATCTCTTTCTTCTTTCTCACCAATGTTGAAAATGATTATGAAATGGGCTGACCCCGTTCAAGGGTATGATGATCATGTGTGTGTTACAGATGTGTGTTATAGTATCTCTCTTTGATCAAACCAGAGCGCCACTTGTTGCAGTATTGGTAAACTTTGGTGTAAGCTAGTAAAATATATCTCGCTTAATGTTTGTTTAATCTAATTGACTCCACCTGTCGCTGTAAATACTAGAGATGGGAAACGAACCGAATTCGAAACGAACGAACTGAATTCTAACCTCACTTACGACCGAACCGAATCCGAACCATACTAGTCATCGAACCGAACCAAACATAAGCTTAAATCTCATCAAACCGAATCGGTACCGAACTTTGTCGCCAAAGGAATTAGAAATATTTTATTTTCGCGCTATCTTGTCGGCGCTATTTTGTCGGCGCTATTTAGTCGGCGCTATTTTGTCCGCCCTATTTTATCCGCGCTATTTTTGTCGGCGCTATTTCTCGGGGAACCGTTCTCTCTGGCTAGTATCTTGCGTGCTGTGCTAATTCAACACTATTTCACTAGCAAGTCTAACCTAGCCAAAGAACATTACAGATAAAAAGATTAGGACTTCAGAGTACTTGAAAGGATGCATTTACTCACAAATAGGAGACTTATCTCATCTACTTATCCGTTGTTTATTATCCATCTCTAACCCTATTCGACATTCTCTGAACTAACGTCATATTGTTCTATTCTACAACGTCATTTATCGTTCTGATTACGCCACTACTTCTACCGTCGCTAAAAAAAGATATTTATATACAAACCTAACATACTCTCTAAACTAGGTGACTATAATGTTTACCTATTGAGAACCCATGGAACATCAGAACAAGTTAGTGCTGAAAGAAGATCTGCTTTTTCTGTGGTGTCATTGGTCTCCTGGTACATCTATAAAACGACGTGAAAGTTTGTACAAAGATTGTATTAACTCAATCTCTCTGTCTGGTAAAAAGTTTGTACACGTTATTTCTCCCAAACCCAATCTGGGATCAAGCTGAAATTTTGCACAATGATTTCTTTTACCTGACAACACTAGAATCAATAACAAAATATTTACAATGAGTTAATTAACTATTGTTAATTAATTATTTTGTTTTGGTACCTCGAAAAAAAGGAAAAAAAAATATGTATATGGACTGAATTGGTGGTATGAAGCTGAATTAATGTCATTTATGGGTCATCACTTTAAAATAAGTTTGAAACAAACAATAGATACCTATAAAATCTTCTGTTTTCAAAGCACCTTATTAGCAGAGTGGTTAACATGTCGACTGAGTTCGAATTCAGGTCATTGCCCCCCCCCCTTTTTAATAAATGCTTTTAAAAATCGATTAAAAGAGTTTTCACTTTAAATTGTAATTTCCATAATTAAACATAACTGTGTTAATATTTAACAGACCTTAAAAGCAAATTTCCATTCTTTGACTCCTCCATTGTAAATGGCAAAACAGTACACAGTCGGTTTTAAGTCGGATTCAATTCTGAAATTAAAAAATATCACGAGACTTTAAGTACTTGATACATACAGTTAGGGCCGGTCCTAGCAATTGCGGGGCCCTATTCGAAACTGACTGCGCGGGGCCTAGTCTGTGTGGGAACAAGGATAATAAGTGAAAATTAAGATTTTGTATAAGAAAAAAAATTCGCCTTTAAATTTTATTCATTCTTTACTAATTTGAAAATTGCTATATGTACTTTAAGAACCTTGTAACGAATGGCATTTTTATATGCCAGTGAATATAAAAGTAAATAAAGTATTGGAACTTCTGTTGAAGTTAAAAATTGAAAGCTGACAATGCCTTTGTTTTCCTTTTATCTCGCGTAGGATTGGCGTTTTCCTCAACGAATGAAACACACGGACAAAAATGTTGTCTATTTTTCTGGAGATTTTTAAGAGTTTTCAGGAGATTTTAATCAATTCAGAAGATAGCCTATGAAAGCGCGTGGCGCACTACCACCGCATAGATTACAGTGGCTAAAGACCGGCTTTGCATACAGTGGTTGGAAAGTTATGGAGCTTTATATTGTCATGTTTAGTGATTAAGTTTACTTTCCCCGCCTTTCAGCAGTGCTGGGATAGAAGAAATAACAGTGTATCACGTGATTAGGGAACTAGGAAGACGTCTTTTGTGTTGACTGAAGACTATAATAAGGACCTGGAGCGAAGCAGGAAAGACTGTTATTGGTCCGTATTCAGGTTAAGGGTAAAAACTAGTGTCACCTTCAACCTTGCAATCTATGGGGAAGATGATGTTAAGGTCGTCTGATTATTTGGTCTACGCTTTACGAGCATGGTGTTATGTGGTCAGCACAACGTCCAACCGCCTTTACTTTCCCCAACTAAAGTCAGGTACCCATTAGAGTTGGGTGGACTGAAGGGCGCCATAAAATCCCGAAATTTAAAATCCCAGTCTTCACCGGGATTCGAATCCAGGACCTCAGGTTCGGAAGCCAAGTGCTTAACCATTCGATCACCGCGCCCCCTTAGGTGGGGTAAAAAGAATCGGTAGAATTAGGAAAAAGATTCTTTGAATGTAGAAGGCTGTTATGTGTTTGTGAAATTACTCAACAGACTTAGTAGACATACGCAACAACAAGCTAGCTGTAGAGAAGGGTTTTTATTAACATACTATGAATATTCGAATGATACCAGAAGAGGTAATATAGTAATAGGAGAACATTCACATATTAAATATATGACACGTATTTATTTACTGTAGAATTTCATGGAGTTGCCTGCCTTAAATCTACAACATTATGCTAGTTTTGTAAATAAATATAAATGGGCATTGTCTTTAGCGACGATAAAAGTAGTGACGTAGTCAGACAGACGAATGACGTTGCAGAATGGTAGGAGAACATTATGGCTAGAGCTCATAGAAAGATGGATATTGATAGAGATTGGTAAGTAAATCATGACAAGTAAGCGAGACAAGACGATCATTCCCATCTGTAAATAAATATCATTTAATTTCTTTTTAAGGGGCGCGGTGGCTGAGTAGTTAAGCACTCGGCTTCCGAACCTGGGGCTCTGGGTTCGAATCTCGGTGAAGACTGGGATTTTGAATCCACCCAATTCTAATGGGTACTTGACTTAAAATGGGGTTGTGATGGCCATATGACATACTTCTCTTTAACCGTTTGCCATAAAACAGATGATCTTAACATCATTTGTCCCATAGGTCGCAAGGTCTAAACGGAGAAATTTTACTTTTTTTTTTAAACTCAATTCTTTATCTGTCTTGATTAAGTCTATTATTGTAAGCCCTTAAAGTACTGAGCTGTTTTAGAATTCGGAAATACGAAATGGAATTCAAATTCTGATGTTTAGAATCTGAACAACACACGTTTGAAGGGCTTGAACTCGCTCAGAAGAATAAGGGTTACGGTTAGGTCTGAATTAGACAACATTCAACATCAAAACCAGGACACACTAACTAGCATTAGCAGTCAACCCGGTCCATAGACGAAATGTCATTTGGTATAAATCAATTTTTACTTGCCCTTTTGCATTACATTTCCAGATAAGCCTGATAAGCCAGATAAGCCTGATAAGCCCTACATAATTATTTTTTTCAAAATTAATTCTATGAAGAAGATGATTACGTCCTACGCGTCATACATTCAGTCTTGCATATTAACCAATGACTTCAATTCTGCCAAGTCACTGGTTTTCCTGGCTAGCTCAGGCAATCCATTCCATGCTCTAATGGCGCTACGGAAGAAGGAGCATTTGTGTCATGTTCTGATTGTGGTAGTAACGCGAATGTTGAATTATTACTGTTTGGGCCTCTTCTGGCCTTATTTGAATGTTCTCTGGGATGCTAGTTACTTTACCTTTGTCTATTCAGTTGTGGCGTAGTGCTACCAATGCTACTGAGTAATTAGGTGACGATACAAGTACAAAGAAATAATGCTTTCTCAGCAGACAAATAAACGTTTAATAATCCATAGTAATACATAATATGCATCGTGGCAAATTTAGCCATTTTTAATCACATAAAATCCAGTTACATTTTCTTAAGCACACTAATAAAATCCAGTCATAGTATTAAGACATATCTGTGGCATTTTACGTCTCGTGAGACGATCTTTTCCCTTTGCAACGTCTTGTGTGGCTAAAGAGGCCAATCCTTGATACACAGCTGCGGTTGCAGGTTGGGCATATAAAATCACCAGGAGCAGCTGCATTTTTAGCCTTCTTTCTGCCTCTGTTGTGTATGGCATCTGCAATCCGAGACCCTTCTCTTATGCTCTCTTTCCATGTGGATCTATCCAGTGCTACTTTTTCCCAGCTGCTAGTGTCGATTTCAAATAGCCTCATGTCACGTTTGCACACATCTGTATACCGTAAAAGTGGGCGACCAGCGGCTCTCCTGCCTTCAATAAGATCGCCATACAGTATATCTTGTGGTAGTCGACCTACTGGCATTCTGCAAACGTGGCCAAGCCAGCCAAGGCGTCTGCTGCTGATAATAGAGCGGATGTCCTGGCACCCTGCTCTTTGTAGCACTTCCTCATTTGTTATTTTATCTTGCCACCTTATTTTAAAGATCCGCCTTAGGCATCGGAGGTGGAAGACATTCAGCTTTTTTTCCTGCCATGAGTATGTTGACCATGTTTCGCTTCCATATAGCAAAGTGCTCATCACGCAGGTCCGGTAGAAGACATAGACATATCATCACTGAGAAATAAATATTATGCTCCTTATTCTCAGGAGTCCAGGAATTAACTGAATTCTGCCCCGTGGTCAATCACTAGCTCATTAATTAATAGGCTTGTCTTCGAGTCCGAAGATTAGTGGGGAATACATTAATTACTTCGCGCAAAAAACATGGACTTATATCAAATGACTTCAAGGCTTTCTAAATTTAGTGATTTAACTACAAGATTGGATGTCCATCATATGATATACAAATTGTGGGCTGGATTTATAGAAAGTCGACAAGTTCAAAGGGCCAATCGAGCACCAACAAGCAAGCAAGTAAATGGGAGCCCATGGCGCAGCATGGTGTGAATGAAAAATGGTGTATTGTTAGGTACTCAATTGTTAATTATACTTATTTAGCGACGCACCATAAAAGACGCCTAGTGAACGGGACTAGTGACGTTTGGGATATGTTGGGTTAGAGACTAAGAAATCAGTTAGCGCTAGGATCTCTTAGGGTGTAGACGTAGTTTTATCCTATTAGTAATACTGAGACATTTGACTGTGGCCTATTTCGTAATTAAAGTTTATTTAAATTGTTCATCACAATTCCTCCATTCTGTACATCTGTTAAATCGATTTGTCTTGTGTTCATGTCAGTATTGGTTAGTTAACTGCATTGAATACACCCGGACAATAAAACTCAAACGCCTGCAGAGTAATTGAAGTTAACTCCAGTGCAGCCTGAAGACAAGCATCGCATCACAGTATCCGAATCCGCACTATTTTGTGAATGAAAGTGGTGTATATAATTCTCTTCTTCTCAATTTTGTGATAATATTAAAAGTATTTCCAGATTATTGTGTCGTAAGACAATTGAAACTAGAACGACAGTACTTAGAGTCTATTCTCAGGTTTCACTTTAGAAGTACTTTCATTAATATCACAAATTACGCACATTCATTCATTCATTAGACATGATTACGACAGATTCCATTGCGATGCATGGTGTGAATGAAAAATGGTGTATCCAAAATCACAATATTTTGTGAATGAAAGTGGTGTATATAATTCTCTTCTTCTCAATTTTGTCATAATATTAAAAGTATTTCCAGATTATTGTGTCGTAAGACAATTGAAACTAGAACGACAATACTTAGAGTCTACTCTCAGGTTTCACTTTAGAAGTACTTTCATTAATATCACAAATTACGCACATTCATTCATTCATTAGACATGATTACGAAAGATTTCAAGGCGCAGCATGGTGTGAATGGAAAATGGTGTATCCAAATCCGCACAATTTTTATTTACAAAATAGCCGGATATTTTTTTTTACTTCACGTTTACTTTACAAAAGATTTTAATAATTTCCGGAGATTTCCAGGACTTTTTTTGAACGCCTATATTTAATAACATATCAGGAGATTTCCAGGGCTCCTGGTAAATCAAGAGGCCTCTGGAAATCTGTTATATGTTATGAAATGATTTAATTTAATATTTTATACACTTAAAAATTAGCACGGGTACAAAGAAAGTGCGGGACACACTGCGCTCGCATATGTTGCAAAATAGCGGCTTATGCTATGCCGCCTGTCGACTAGTGTAAAATAAACAAGATGAGTTAAGTTTAAAATAAAAAGGAAATAAAACTTTATTCAACTTACAAATTAGTTTGGGGATTATCCATCCATGTCTTGAAAAGTCTTTTGCTAGCATCAAGACACTCTGGAATGTTATATCTACAAGCCAGATTTGCTACGATTCCTCTAGCAAGTCTACAAACAGATTTTTTTTTTCAAAACGATAAAATCTGAAGGACTACAGAAGATATCATCAGTGTTCCAGTAGTTTGTAAAAATGTTATTGAAGAGTGCAGCATAACACATTGACATAATATTTATTTTTTGACAAATAGCTTTTATATTTACTTAACTATTGCGACATAGAAACAAATATTTTGTTCATAAAATATTAAATATATATGTACTAAAACAGTGATTCAATTTAAATAAAAATTTATTAAATCCAAAATCAAAAGATAATTAATTTTTTACTTATACAACCTCCCAATCAAAACGATAATGTGCAAATAGTGTAGTTGGTGTTTTTATGTCTTCAAAAAATTATAATTCTAAAAAAATGCTAACATGGCAAAGCAGACTTAATCATTTGTGGAGTTTTTGGTTTCTGCTTGAGTCTGGCTAGAATCGGATTTCACTAAACAAGCCTCCTTCGATTGTTTATACTCATTAATTTATAGCGGCGTTTTTTTTATTATTATTATAGCTTTTATATAGCGCTACTTTCATGCTAATAGCATGCTCAGAGCGCTTTGGTCCAATCTCATTTGTGGACCAGTGGGGGGTGGAGGGGGTATCTTGGAGTTGGTTTCCCGTGCTGTCTTTAGGCGCTCAGTAAACACAAATCTGCCCGAGTCGAGTGTCGAACCTCGAGCCCCCTTCTAGGTAGCCAAGCCAAGCCAAGCTCAAGCCGCACTTAAGCCTCTCGACCACGCTTCCCACCCTCGGTGAGGTTTAGACCAGCAAGCACAGCTTCCAGGCTTTCTGAACTTGTACGATTTCCTCCCACATACTTTGAGTGATGCCTGTAGTTCTGCGATTTCGCTTGTAGTTAGTTATTCCCGTATGTTAGTCGTGCCTGACTCCCGATGCACGCTCAGCACAGAGGATATCCAAGAAATGTTCAATCTTATCTTCTTATCTTTTCTTTTAAAATACAGACGTTACTTCAAAAAAAGATGATTACGTCCTAAGTGTTATACATCTAGTTATGCATGTTAAGCAATGACTTAAAGTATGGTAAGTCACTGGGTTCCCTGGTCTTACTCTAGTTAAATGTAAATATTCGTTTGTTTTAAATCTCATTTTGCCTATTTTGTATAGGGGTGAGAAGACCGAGCCAACATAGTCTTCTATGTGTCTAAAGAGAATAGTTGCTGTGAATATTGGCCAACCTTCCTGATTGGAAGGGGGAGAGGTGCCTGAGTGGTTAGCGCTCGGATTCTGAATCTGAGATTCTGGGTTCGAATCTCGGTGAAGGCTGGGATTTGAATTTCGGGATTATTAGGACGTCCCTGAGTGCACCCAACTCTAATGGGTACATGACTTTAGTTGGGGAAAGTAAATGTGGTTGGTCGTTGTGCTGGCTACATGTCACCCTGCTAATTAACCGTTGGCCATAGAAACAGATGAGCTTAACATTATCTGCCTCGTAGATAGCAGGGTCTAAAAGGGGAACTTTACTTTTACTTTACTTCCTGATTGGAGAAACGACCACAAGTGTAGCGTGGTCAAGAGGCTAAGTACGATTTAGGCATTTATTGGCTACCTATGAAGGAGGCTCGAGATACAACACCCGACTCGAACAGAGTTGTGTTTACTGTGCGCCTAACAGCAGCACGGAAAAACATTCTCCCAGCTACCCCCCCCCTCCCACTGGTCCACAAATGGGATTGGATCATAGCGCTCTGAGCTTGCTATAAGCCAAAAAGTAGCGCTATATAAAAGCTATAATTTAATCAATGCTCTCTATGCATGTGTGTTTACCAGCTCTCACTACCGTAAATAAAAAGACTGCTAACTATACAGGGGATGGTTGCCATATTGTGTTTGTTAGTTTCCCAGACACCACTGCTGCAGAAGCTTTTTCCAATTCTTTTTGTTGTCTCAATGTCTAATTTTAGGCTGCTGACATTTGTTGATTCCAGGGAGGTAAATTACTCGTTCTCATTTTCATGTTGGAGCGTTCAGATGACTAGACCAATCTATAAAACAGCAGTTTCCATATCAAAATACCCCAGCTGATCCCTTAATCTAATAATCAGGAAATTCGCCCCGGAGAGGAGTCTCTTTTGCTGCTAAAAAAGCGGCAGTAATTAAAAGAGTTTTTTAAAATTTATTTTAAAGGACACTTAGACTTATACAATTAAATAGACTTCAGCTTGAGAACTTACATATCTGTATTTGTGGAGCCAGAGTTTCCAGAGTTTTCCATTCCATAATACTGAAAGGAATCTTTTATTAGCTTCTGCATAAATATCTATTAAAAAGAAAAAAAAAGTCTGGTTACATTTACTGCTAATTAGGTATTTTTAATATAACTCACATAAACCTAAAATTTCATTTTTTTTTAGAGTTGGTATTGTAACTAGGGACCTGCGAATCAGGAATTTTTTTTCGAATCGAATATCGAATCGAATATCAGAAAATATTCGAATTTCGAATCGAATTCGAATCGAATATTCTTGAAAAAACTTGACAACCAACAAGTGTAAAATAAAACTTCAAATTCAAAATTTTTATTATATTATATTTTTAAATACTGAAACACAAAAAGTTAGCAATAATTAAATTGCAAAGCAAGCCTTTTAAAAAAGATCTTTATTTATTTTGGCCCAAATCAAAGTTTCAGCATTATTTTCCAAGAGATTGTGACGATGGTCAGTAATAATTTGTCCTCCAACTGACTTAACTCTTTCTGAAGAACAATTTGTTGCCTGAATTGCAAGCAAAATCCTAGCTGCTCTGGCCAAAAGTGGAAAAATATTAATACTTTCTTTCCAAAACTGAAGAGAATCACTGTTTCGATCTACAACTGCATGCTTTGAATACAAACTGACTTCATCCTTAATTTGCTCATCATGCACTTTCTTGAACATTGAATCCATAAGGCTTCCTCTATTCCTGTCTTGAACAAGACTTTCACGTGGCTATTCATCAGAATTTTTGCCAATTTTGCTTTTTTGGAAAATATTCGAAGATTCGAAAATTTAAAAATAATTTCGAATCGAATTCGAATATTCTTTTTATATTCGAATTCGAATCGAATATCGAATATTCGCAGATCCCTAATTGTAACAGTAGAGCCATCCTTATATCTAAAAACTATTGTCCATCTGTGTGATGATAACTTATTTAAATGTTATTGGCACAAAAAAATCTGGGTTGTTGATTATGATCTGGCTATTCCCTGATGCAGCGCAAGAGAATTGTGTTTAGACTAGTGATGTCCAAACAATTCGTCCAGCGGGCCATTTGA
The DNA here is from genome assembly GCA_021533235.1 of Biomphalaria straminea. Taxonomy (NCBI): domain Eukaryota; kingdom Metazoa; phylum Mollusca; class Gastropoda; family Planorbidae; genus Biomphalaria; species Biomphalaria straminea. Next base: position 4,291,289 of record JADKLZ010019686.1, on the reverse strand, counting down.
GTTTCCAACAGTCATGTCACGGACCACATGAACGAAATGGTGCAAAAAAGAAATAAAATTGACATGAAATTATTTTATTACAAATCCGTAAATCTAATACATTAATTAATGAGATATTTGAAGTTTCTATTTTTTGAAGCGTCAGCAATCGAATTGATATATCTACTTATAATATGACCAACATTGTAACTCTCTTTAACAACCAACTTATTTTGTATTCGCTTTTCGGTAAATCTTCCCATCTATCCTCCCTTAATGGATATAACAATCTTTTATTCGCGGCTCAAACCAAGAAGGCTGCATATCCGTTTAATAATGCCGTTTATGGTTTGTTCTTTTTTTTAAAAACATCCACATATTCTTTACAAATCAATTATGTTGGCTTAATATTCAAACAAAAGTAAACTGCGTATACTCTTGCTCTAAGATTCCACATTTGAAGCCCCATTTTATTAACGCACTAATATTAAAGGTCATGGCACCAATCCATCATAGAAAATGTGAGGGCACTAACGTAGTTTAAGATGCATTTTCAACCTTTTTTTTTTTTGAGAGGGGATTGTCTACGCTTTTGTGCCGACTTTTCGGCGGGTCGGATTGAACCACGTCGCGGACCAAAATAAGGACTTAGGACCGCATTTTGAGCATCACTTGTTTAGAATAATGTTTGTTTGTCACTCCTTTTTAGCGGCCCCCGAAAAAGGAAAAGACGCTATTAGTTTTGTGTGGCCTGTCTGTCTGTCTGTCTGTCCGTACCGTTTAGATCTCAGAAAGTAGAACAGAAAAATGAAAATCGGACATCACAATAATTTAGATCATTCAAAGTTCTGATGCAACGGCTATTTTTTTCTTTTCTAAAAGCTCAAAATCTAATTTTTAAAAATATTTTATGCATGCAGTTTTTTTTAAGAGAAAAACCTAATTAGTATGCATTAAAAATCAAATCTAGCTTAAGACAATTAATAATGTTATAAATTGCATTTTATTTCATTTTTGTTTTGTTCAACCTTAGGAGTATTTACCATCTAAGTAACCAACTCAAAAAGGCCCAAGGATTTCTATGATGATAAACTTAGTGACGGTCAAGTTTGGACAGTTTTATGAGCAATTTTAATGTGAACGGTTGTATAAACCTTAAACATGTTTTATTGGCAATGTAATCTCTTCAATACTGAATAAAAAAAAGAGGATTCAAATTTAGAGAACTAGCCTTCACAAAACAATAACATCAATTATAAGAATTCAGTCGGTCTAGATTCACATCTAACTTTAGATTCACTTTCACCTATCCTTTGATCTGCTGGACCGCTGGGGCACTACATAAGATCCGCCAACCTTCTATTTACATTCTTATATGTCATTTGTCCTTAATATAAATCCATTCGGATGTTCTTTCTGATAATATTGAACCGATTGATAGTTTGTGTTTTCAAACAAACTGTCTTTGTAACCTTGTTTTTTTTTAAAGGAGATAAATCTGATCCAGGAAACTTCAGACCAGTGTCAATCACCAAGATCACATGTGAAATACTAAAACATATAATATGAAGTTAGTTTCATTAACCACTCCATAACAACATGGCTTTATGACAAATATGTTATATATTCAACTAATATAACCTAATTGATAATCTATTTCAAAATGCTTAGATAATAAATGTCATTTAAAGACCTTTTAGGACATTTGGCATAGACAGAATGATAAAGGCACATTCCATATGCTAGAAAAAATCTGTAGAAATGCTTTTTCTTCCCTGGTGCCATTAGAGCATGGAATGGGTTACCTGAGCTAGCCAGGAAAACCAGTGACTTGGCAGAATTTAAGTCATTGGTTAATATGCATAACTGAATGCATGACGCGTAGGACGTAAACATCTTCTTTATTTTCGATGTAACGTCTGTATTGTAAAAGATAAGATAAGATACATTGCTGAAAAAAAGAAAAATTATTCGGATTAACTTGTCCAGGCATGGATTCAGAATTTCCTGATTGGTACACTACACCGGCTGTCAATTTAAATCTTTCTTTCGTTTTCTGCGCTTCTTTTCAATAAGGGCTTTTCTCTGGGTCTCAACTTGTGTCTCGGAGCCTTTGTGAGAGCTCTCCAACTGTCTCTTTCAG
>JADKLZ010019686.1:4230967-4242347 GCA_021533235.1 Biomphalaria straminea | reverse complement strand
AAGTATTCACTATTAATAGTAACACAAACTGGGGACTATTTAGTAAGAGAGGAAACCAAGTACCATATATGTAAACGCAGTTATGCATACGGTTTTAGTTTTTCAAAAAAAGTATTTTACACTTATATTACAAAAGTGAAATATGTTTTATCTTGCTAAGTAATAATGTCTTTTTTATCATATAAGATAAAATATTACATTTACAAAGTAATGTTTACTTTCCTTTTTCTAGGTGAAAATTTATGTAGTATGCATATAAGTGGAAGATAATGTAAAACAACAATTAGTTAGTAAGTTATGACTCTGTTAAGCTAACTACATAGTTGACAACACTGTAAAACAGGGGTCGGCAACCCGCGGCTCGCGAGCCGCATGCGGCTCCTAGAGTGTGAGGCTGCGGCTCTTTAGTTCTACACGCAAATATTATTAATTTTATTGAAACAATTTTAAAGTAGTTCTGAATAGTTTAAAGAGGGTAAGGCACAAATTCGATCTCTCAGCTACTTGTACTCTCGTTTCACCACACCCCTCCCCCAATACACGCGTATTATATGTTACCAGTCTGTCAGAAGATCTCGAATGAACGCCATGGTCGAATGTTTCTATGTTGATTTCAATTCGCTTTCGACGCAAGACTGCGTGCTTTGGCTGTGACGTATTTTTTTTTTTTGTTTCAAGTAAATGAGTTAGAAGCGATTATCTTCTCAATTTTATATGCAATCTACAAGTAATGCTTATCGGGCAAGCTTCGTGGTACCACTAGAAATTGCACTAAAAGGTAGAGTATGTAAAAGACTGCTTCCTACGTGCATATGAAAAACCGTTTCGCGATTTCAAAAACAAACCAAAAAATCTTGAAAAAAAAAATCAAAGAACCGGCTCATTTAGTCAATTATATGTCTTCTTATGGTCCAAAAAAATGACTAAATGATTGCTACCTCGGCACAAACTGGAGGAAATGATATAGTGTTTATCGTACAATAATACATTGAAAACAGAAATAAGATCAATTTAAATAAAATCATTTCAATAGCAACTGATGGAGCAAGAAATATGACTGAAAAAAAAAGATTCTTCATAGCAAAATAAACCATGAAATTTAAATTTCACTCATACACCCAAAAAGCACTATTCAAACCAAAAATAGTTGAGGTAATGAATTTGGCAATCAAGATTGTTAACAGCATCTTGTCCAAAGCAATCTACCATCGTCAATTTAAAGAATTCTTAAACAAAATGGAGACTCAGTATTCTGAGCTCCTTCTTCCTAATAAAGTGCGAAAGCTTGCCAAAAGTGTTGAGACGTTTTGCTTTGTGCTTGAATGAAATAAATACATTCCTAAATGATAAAGGCATTATGTATTAGAAAACGACTAATATTTAAAAACATTTTATTTTATGGTTGATGTAAAAGAGAAATTAAATGAGCTGAAACTAAAACAGCAAGGAAAGAGAAGCCAATCCTATGTTTTGATAGAAGAATTGGTTTGTTTTGAAGAAAAATTAACTTTTTTCGCAGAAGATATTGAGAGTTAAGTCACTTCATTTTCAATGTCTAAAGCATTATCGCAATAGAATCAGAGCTACTGTTGACACGAATTACTTGAGCACAGTTGAAAAAAATCAAAGATAATTGTTTTGACAGATTTGAGCAGTTCAAAACCAACAAAACCATTTTACAATTTCAAGTCAATTTCTAGTAAATTCTTTCAACACAAAGTTACGAAATCCACATTGATCCATTTGGAATTGATACGGGATTTCTAGCTTTATGGAATGGAAAATTTACAGAGTTAAAAAATCAAGTTAGAAAAGTTAGAGCTCCAGAAATGTATGAACGTAACGCAACAAAGTGGAAAGTTTTCAAAGAAATGCCGCGAGTTGATTCGGCGCATGGAATAATCTTCCAGATTGCTACATTGATGACCTTTGGATTGCTGACTATCTTCGGATCGACATATTCGTGAGAGAAAGCGTTTTTTTTTTCATGAATATAAAAAAGCAAAGTAAAAAGCGAACTAACAATTGAAAGTTTATAGTTGTGTTTGAAAGTAAAAACAACAAGTTATAAGACAAATGTATCTAACTTTCTAAAACCATGCGAAGCCAACGTTCCAATAGAATTTGTTTGTTTAATTGTTTGTTATATAAGTTCAACTTAGTGTTTAAGAAAATGTTTAACTCCTTTAGTTGTTTCCTAAAATATAATTATCTTATAACGCCATATATATAATATATAATAAATATATATTATTTAATTTGTTGTGACAAACACTACCTATATTCCAATAAACTGATTTTTCTTAGGATTGCAGATGCCATACACAACAGAGGCAGAAAGAAGGCTAAAAATGCAGCTGCTCATGGTGATTTTATATGCCCAAACTGCAACCGCAGCTGTGTATCAAGGATTGGCCTATTTAGCCACACAAGACGTTGCAAAGGGAAAAGATCGTCTCACGAGACGTAAAATGCCACAGAGAGAGTTTTATGTATAATTGCTTCTTTACTTTTGAGTCTTCTCTCTTGAAAGCTTTCTAAATTTAGTGATTTTACTAAAGCTGTTACTCCACTCTGAATATTCGTTTATTATGAATGTCATTACTCTAGTCTGTTCCAGTTTCTAATTATTTTCTTGAGTTGAGGGGTCCCCATCGGAGAATGCATATTCTATTATTGGTCTAACCACGGTTAAATAACATTTAAATTGACTTTGTTGAAGGCCTAATTTTAATGCTGGTTGCTTGTGACTTACACAGTCTGGCCATTTCTTTTGTAAGAACTGAGATAGAGCCCCTTCAAATCTTTTCTTATAAGCGACGTGTAGCCTATTTCTATAATATACGTTTTGCCGACCTGTAAATAGATAAAGAAAATAAATCATAGCTTTTATATATCGCTAATTTCATGCTTATCAAGCTCTCAGAGCGCTTTAATCCAATCTCACTTATAGACCAGTGGGAAAGGTTGGAGTCTGGGAGAAGGTTTTTCCGTGCTGCCTTAAGGTGCTCAGTAAACACAACTCTGCTCGAGTTGGGTGTTGAACCTCGAGCCCCCTTCATAGGTAGCCCATGAAAGCCAAATTCATACTTAGCCTCTAGACCACGCTTCCCGTTAAGTTAATGAACAGCTGAAGGAGTGTCTAGTTTTGAAATGAAAGGACCAGACACGTGGTCACTAAATAGCAGGTCCGGACCTTTGTAACCACGAAGTATCACTCTTTTTTTTTATTTCTACCTCACGAGGGGGGGGGGGGCAGAAATCTCTACTGTAGTAACTTTCGAGGCGATACAGCACGCTCAAGAGTTTGGACACCATGCAAAGATCACTCGGAGTTATCCTAGGTAATTTAGGAGGCGAAAAAAAAGGGGCGCGGAGGGAAGTAGTATTCATCCGTCACTAAATAGCAGAACCGGACTTAACCATTGTAGAGTCCTATGCGAAACGGATTTTGCGGGGCCAAGTTTGGAAAGGGGGCGCGGTGGTTGAATGGTTAAGCGCTTGGCTTCCGAACCTAAGGTCCTGGGTTCGAATCCCGGTGAAGACTGGGGTTTTGAGTTTTGGGATTCTTAGGGCACCCCTGAGTCAACCCAACTATACCTGACTTTAGTTGGGGAAAGTAAAGGCGGTTGGTAGTTGTGCTGGCCACATAACACCCTGCTCGTTAACCGTTGGCCAAAGAAACAGATAATCTTAACATTATCTGCCCCATAGATCAAAAGGTCTGAAGGGGACATTTTACTTTTTTTTAGTTTGGGTAAGGATACGGAAATAAGTGAAAATTAAGAGTTTTTATTAGAAAATAAATTTGTCTTTGCATGTTATTCATTATTTACTACGTACAGACTTACTTTAAGAACCTTGTGTCTAAAGCGATGTCATAGAGTACATTATAGAAATTCTATTTCCTATATAGATCACGCTCTATAGCAATAATTACAAATGTTTCAATCTATCTACGAGAATTGTTGATCTTAAGTAATTCTTCATTAGTTTAGACTAAGAACAGGACACAACAGAATGACACAACATATGTTCCGGAAGCTTAAAGTCGGGACGAGCGAAACCTGCCCTTGTGGAGCATCACCAGAGAATGCTGGCCATGTCCTTCAAAGCTGCATACTTTGTCAAGAGGCCCGAACAAGACTCTGGCCCCCGAAACCCTCATATAGAAGAAAAACTATACGGAGAACTGCCTTATCAGAAAACTGCACCTTTTATCTCAGATATAGGAATAGTGATCTGAACTCTCCGACATTGGCGCACCTAGTCTTTTTTTTTTGCATTACATTTAAAGAATTCATTTATATGACGTCGAAGGAAAAAAATTCTATTGCGTCACAAAAAAAATGTTTTATGACACGAGAGTTCTAACGAGGGTTCATGGTCCGTAGTGGACCGAGCTCTAATAGAAGTCTGTTTGTCCGTCATGTTAATATCGAAAAGAAAACAAACTAAAAAGCTATTAAAAAAATTGATTAACTTTTAATTTTCCTTTCGAAACATGACAATACTTTCAAGTATCTATAATAGAATGTTCCGGATGTTTGTATATTAAGTGAGAGGAAAAGATACTTCTAGATAAATCTAATACCGTTAATTAAATTTTCGGAATGGTCTCGTTAGAAAATTAGATGTACCATAGTCTTGTGGGGATATTTTTATACCATATTTTGGTGTTAGGAAGTTGTTTTCCTATAAAAAAAATAGGAACATAATATTAAGGATAATTAGATTTTAAAACGTTAGGCTACTAAATTGAATGTAATGTACTACAAAAGTACGATTCTACATAAATAGACTTAGAATGCTTTCATAAAAATCCGTAACAGCTGAAAAGAAGATTATTGGTTTTATTCATTAGAAGAGTGATTTCAAACAGTTATATGTGTTAGTAGATTTTACAAATAAAATTCGAAACAATTTTGGCGACGATTTGTAAGAAATGTAAGTAATGTAGGTTGATTTCTTTTTCAAAACAAAATCAGGAACAACAAACAACTTCTTTTATGTTTCCACAAGAAAATTCAATGTAAAATAATTCTAAAAAGTGTTTTTCAATAATCGTTTGTAGTAAATTTCTTTCTTATTTTAAAATCCTGAATAACCAATAGGGTTTGTTGCTGAACATAAAAATTTTATATGTGTCAGACGCGAATAGCCCAATTTTTCTGTAAAGGAAATTACAAAATCCATTTCTCTATATAAAATTCAACCACAGACCTATATATACTACAATAAATTTAGGTTTTTGATTTCGAGTTTCGAATTATTAAGTGGTTACTGTTTTACAATTGCATACCAAGTATTAGAGTTTAGAAAAACCCAGTTTCGTTTCTTGTGTAACGCTAATAATAACTTCGCATAAATCTTTCATCTCTACTTTAGTATATTTAGATCTATTAGTCTTATATTTAAAAATAGATCTAGTTGCTATAGTGACGAAAGTCAGTTTTGAGTACAACAGAGTAGTCTAATACATTTACTTATTCACTATAATATGATCATGTATTAATAATACTATTACACATTAATTATTACTAGATGTCACAAGTCCTTTTCCTCTACTTCAGATTGATTGAAGAATGATGTTATCAACTTTAACTTGAAGTGCTATAGGAAGCTGCTGCCTGAGTAGAAGAATAATCTTGTGTTGCCGGGGACTATGTCTTGAACTCCTACAATATTGAATTATTACGATCTAGGAATCAAGTAAATAACTTCTCCGTGAAAATAAAACAACTTGGAACTTTAATTCAAATTTAACTTAAGTACAACTTATGTACAATGCAGATCAAACAATATGAAATAAAATCACAAAGGCTTATAAACAGAGCTCTAATAAAACATGACTTGCTCATACGAAATTATTTTATCGACTGGCGTTCTTTCTAGCCCCGCCAATATCCTGGCGCTAGTTTTTAAGAAAAATGTCTAATTATTTTTGAATCAACCAATAGATTTCAATTTCTAGAAAGACAAAGAAAAGCTATAAATAACTCCCTGGTAATTCCAGTTTGGAGAAGAACCCAGATTCTAGGTTTTTCCAAGTGTCCCTAGTAAATAAAAATAACATAGACAAACCCAGAATGGCGTATGTGACACTAGATAATGATACTTTCAATGATAGATCTATATAGAATCTTCCTAATTCCTATCATATCATTGATATCAGTATCATCTATAGCCTATATAAACTATATCAAATTTATAAGACTCAGTGATCAGTCTCAGTTTATCGATTTAACTTAAATGAATAACATAGTCTACTTGATCTATAGATCTATCTATAATGTAGATCTATAATTCTATTCAATATGACAATATTGATTGAAATTTGGCTATAATAGTAATACTTCTATTTATTTTAAATAATGATACAAAATAATAGGTTAGTACTTATTATACTTAAAAGTTTACTAATAAATAGATACTGAGAATAAGATAGATAAGATTTACTTTTAAATGCGAAAACGTAATAATGAAATTAATTATATATTGATTAAATATATATTATATAGATCTACTAATGATGTCTAATCACTGATTATATTATAGTAATAGTAATACTAGACTGCAATGACTGTATAAGATTCTAGATACTAGACTCCTATAGTTACAGTCTAGAAAAATAGTTGTCAGAGGTTGTTTGAGACGCATGCCATTATGAAGCAATTTATATGTAGAGGAGTGTTTGCGTTGAAATACAAGAGTAGTAATTTTTCCCCACATTGAAAAAAGTACTGGTGTGCACCGTCACAAATATCTATATCTATATCTATATCTATATCTATATCTATATATATATATATATATATATATATATATATATATATATATCTAAATCATCTATTATTTATATTACTTTTTGGTGGGGTTATTGATTCTCAAATTAATACATTGACGCCGGATCGATTCGTAGGGCCTAAGTATACAAGCAGGATCTCGAGCACTGATTAAATTTACTATTTAAATACAAAAATTTATATTAGTCGTTTGAATTTTGTAAATTTATAATTCTAGTTATTATTCCTTTTGAGATTAAGGGTATAAACGAAAATTTTCCACAAGGCTTTGTCTTACAGACAAAAAAATATGAAAAGTACGTCTATTTGTACGGAGTTTTTTTTTAGTTATATAGTAATAGGAATATATTAAACCAACACGTACATTAATCATTATGCAGCCATGCTATTATTTTTATTTAGAAACATAGCATTACTTTTGAACCAATATTTTACAAAGGTTGCTTGGATAAATCAGGTATACAGAAAAAGGAAAAAACAAGTCCCCATATCTCAAGAAATATTTAAGAAACTAGAACAGACGCAAAATAGTGACATTAATAGCAAGCTTATTTTCGATATTAATTAAAGTAACAACTTTTTAACTAATCATTTAAAGTTTAAAATCAATAGAAAAAAAAGTTCAACAATTATATTGTGTATCATAAAATACCGGGTACTTGAAAAAAAGCTGGTATTAAAAGAAAAAACACAGATCTTGGGTAAAATACTTATCAAATAAAGTACTGCAAATGTGTAGTTTCCCGCGCTTTTTTTAACTCTTTTTCTTTTTATAGCCTCTATCTGGTTTGATCCCAACCACCCGTATTTTTGTGCAGAATTTTTTTCTCTATCAGGCACACTTAAAGTTATAGTATAATTATGTCAGTTTAATTTTACAAGACAACTGAAAAATGCAAAGATATATAGGGAAATAAGCGACTTCAGGCTCAATAGTTTTTAAAAAAGATACGAAACGGAATAGTCCAACAAACCCTATTGTCGATATATTTTTTTTAAAAAAAACGTCATTTGACATAAATTTGTTTTAAGTTGAAAAGAAGGAACAATTAGATATCGATAATTAAACTATAGTGACTCATGTCCAAGAAAATAAGGGTAATATAAGTCAATGATGCTATTTCAAATAATCGTTTGACATAATTTGCTTTTTACTAAATGTCACATATGCCATTCTAGGTTTATCTGTGTATTTCATGTTTTATAAGAGCTTGGGTGCAAATAGAAATCTAGGTTTTAAAGTGTACCTCGGGTTTTGCCCGAGACCTAATTATAGCTTGACGACATACATGATGTTTCAAAGCTTTTGGTTAATTTAAAATAAAAAGACATTTTTGAAAGGCTTAGCGCCAAGAATTCGCGGGCAAAGAAATCCCGGGCTAAGATCAGTCATTGCAGAGTCGTTCTTGTGAGCAGATGTGTTTTTAATAACTCAATTTTTTATAAGAAAGATGCCTAAGTTTTACTATTCATTTTATTTGAAATCAGATCTTGTACATAGCTGTGCTTATGTTAAGTTTGAATAAAGTTCCAGTGGTTTATTTCATAGAAGAATTCACTCTATTTGTATCCTAGATCGTCTTTGTTTCAAAATAATATATTATTCAAATCATAGTCCCCGGCAGCACAAGACTACTCTCCTGTCAGCCAGCAACTTCTTATTGCACCTCAAGGAAAGCTAGTGACGTCATTCATCATCAGGAGAGCTTGTGACACTAAACAATACGGGGGCCGCTACAGTACCAAGAAATAAAATGTTCAGCCTTGACATTACCTCTGTGTACGCATCAAGGTCAAGTATAAAGAACTCTCTGGCTTTGTCCAGTGTCCAATTCGTGTACTCGGGTACATAGAAGCCTGAGCCATCACCATAGAAACGAAGGCTTGAATCATCCACTTCGAGTCCATTGATATGAAGCGTGACGTTGTCCGAAGGATGGTCACACCGCATCCAAATCTTGACCTTGCCCTGGTAGGGGACAAAAATATACAGGTGATGAGTTTCGGTAGAAAATTTCAAATAAATCAAATCATAAAGAAAAAAAAAACAAACTCGCAGAATAGTGAAAAAGAAAGAAAACCAGAAACAACGAGTTAACTCTTTTTCTCCTAATTGACGATACTATCGTTGATTTGACCTCACTTAATTCAATTTATGTTTAATTTTATCAGCTTTCCCATATCTTATGTAAAAAATGTATACGTTCCTCTGTATTTCTATACCAAAAAGAAATAATAAAAACATTTGCTCTGATAACAAACAAGCTTAATCATAACAAGGTAAAAAAAAATACTACTGAGCAAAATTAAGAATTCCGTCGGAACGTGTAAAATAATCTCGAAGAGAAAGAGTTAAATCTAATTTTAATGAATACCTAAATAAAAATGTTGAAGTTCGTCTGCTAACTAAATGACCTTCACCCTCATCAGAAAAGTTATGAATAACTACTGTTATATGTGGATGCGCGATGGCTGAGCCTTTGGTCCCGGGTTCGAATTTCGGTGAAGGCTCGGATTTTTATTTTGGGATCCTTAGGCGCCTCTGAGTCCACCCAGCTCTAATGGGTACCTGACATTAGTTAGGGAAAAGTAAAGGCGGTTGTTTGTTGTGCTGGCCACATGACACCCTCGTTAACTGTAGGCCACAGAAACAGATGAACTTTACATCATCAGCCCTATAGACCACAAGGTCTCAAAGAGAAACTTTATTTTTTTTACTGTTCTATGTAAAGAATGGAAAGGCTTGTTGTACATTTACAGGATAATAATAATAAACAACTGAATTTATAATGAAACTGCTAATAAAAAAAGTTCATTTTTATAATTGCTGTTTGAAAAGCCTCTATGATATCTTTTACCTTAAAGTAGAAATTTGATGCGTTATGGCCGATTATGTAGGGCTGTATCTCTATATTGTAATGGGTAGGGTACAGGGAGGTTGGTAAGCGATAGTTCGTCAATTTCTGCTTCTCTGTGGTGGTAACGTTTGTGATGTTTGTGATGTTTAATACAGGTGCCTCGGTTGCATTCTGTACGGGCAGGCAAGCCACTGCTCGTTCCTTGATAGATCGCTTTTTTTGAGATATAGAAGCCGGACAGCGTTCACCTGAGGAAGGAATGTCACAGACATACATATAAAGCTTTTAAGAAATTTGAGATCAATTCGTTTAATTTTAATAATAATTTTATTTATATAAGCGCTGTTAGCAAACAAAATGTAGGCTCAAGGCGCTGTAATAACATTACAAGCAAAACAAGAGAGGTAAAATGACAAACTAATCTAAAAAAAGTTTTAAACAGGTAGGTCTTAATACTCTTAATGTTCTTCTTGAAAGTAGTGAAGCATGTTGTCTGAGATCAATGGGGAGTTCCAAACCTTTGGTCCGTGCACTGAAAAAAGCCCGCAGACCGTAGAGCTTTTGATGGAGAAACGTGGCACCTCTAGATGGGATGAGTCCATTGAGCACAGGTTTCTTTGAGGAACTAAAGACATCGAATACACCCGTACAAAAAACCCAGACACAGAGCCGGTCATACAGATAAGCGAGGCCCTATGCGAAACGGATTGCACGGGGCCCAGTATGGGTATGGATAAGGATGGATAAGTAAAAATTAGGATTTTGTATTAGAATCTAAATATTGAATGACACCCTGAGATAACAATTTTGTCAGTTTTTAAGGAGATTTGCATGAGTTTTTAAGAAAATTTTAGGAGATTTTCATGACTTTTTGTGTGTATATTTTGCATTTTTATACGTATTCTAGGAACTCTTTTAGTAATAAGTTAAAATGGTTTAATTAAAAAAAACTTATCTAGCATTCGCGCGGTGCCTATAAAAATGCGGGGCCCACTGCGGCCCAGACACCTCCAAAGTAATCAATCGAAGTCAGGGTTATTCTGAATATATTGAAACCTTTCTTTTTGCGTGCCTGAATGAACCACTTCGCAGGGCCGATCTTGAGTTTGTGTTTCGACACAAACTTTCTTTGTAAGCCATTTGTTTTTAGCGCAAACAAGTGTCTCCTTATATAATTGTATTTACTTTCGAAAAGATATTTCGAAATAAAAATAAAATCACTTACAAAATTCTTTTTGTCCTTGACTGGCGAGTCTCAAACACTCAGACCTTTGTCCACTTAGAATAGCCTCAGGATCACATCTACTGTCCATTTCTTTATTGCCTCCTGTTATAAAGGCCACAATACAGACACCAACAAATCCTGCCATGATAAACAAGATAAATCCTGCCAGAGCACCCAGATGAAATCTGTTCCTACTATCAGGCATGGCTATAAAGTCTGTCTGGCTGTTAGATATGTCCGTTAACTTTTTCGCAGACATCATGTGTAGTCGGCCAATACAGATTTAGTCAATGAATTTCCTTTAAGAAAAAATGAAAGGATTTCATAATTACTGTAGTTAAATTTATTCATTTTATTAATTAAATCTCGTATTCGTTTTAATATATTTATGCTAGACAATTGCCCTCATGTACATGAAAGTAGACCTATAATATAGATCATGGGCGGAGCCAGGATTTTTTTTCGAGGGGGGGGTTGGGGGGATTTTTTCT
>JADKLZ010019686.1:4199792-4230867 GCA_021533235.1 Biomphalaria straminea | reverse complement strand
AGTGGCGTAGCGTAGGGTGGGGGAGGTGGGAGGTTTTGAAAATCCCCCCGGGCCCCCACTTAGAGGTCCCAAAACGGGTGTCCGAAATTTGTAAATACATAAATTAATATATTTGATTGACAAATAGTGTCAAGTACCAGTACGTTTTAAAATATTTTTCCGAAAGAGAAAAGTTGAAGTTAGTTTTACATTTTAAATGCAAATCTTTAATAGATTCGTTGCCGATTTATTTTACTTTCAAAAGAGATCAAACGTGCTCTCAGCAAAAACTAAGAATATTACTCTCTTTGTTGCCACGAACAGGGGCGTCCTTAGCTGTGCGCGGGACCCTGTGCGTGTGTCATGTGCGGGTCCGTAAGGATAAACTAGGCCTATATATACCGTACCACATCACTGGCTAATCCGTCTCTAACGCTGTAACAATAACAAGACAGTATGTCTACATTAACGCTGTGGGCCTTCCTTTTTGTTACAAAACATGCAACATTGCGTAGCCATTGTTAGCTTACTATTGGCCGCGCTAAGTGCTATATATACTTTATTGCAATAGTTGAGAATAAAGAAAATTATTTCAACTTTAAACAAGATTACAAAGAGAGTTTGTGTAATACACAAACTCAGAGGCGACCCCCGTCGCAGTCGGATCCCTGTCAAATCCGCCTATTCGCAAGATGTTTTGGATGTTCCTTCTAAGTCCCTGGCTCAATTCCTGTATGCTCCCATCCTTAAACTATCGCGATATTTCTGAAAGAACAGTAAAGGTTAAATCATATTTTCAAAAGCCTTTAGTGTTTTTTTCTAACCGTGACGGACAGACCAACCAACAGACAAAACGCACAAAAATATGCTAGTAACCTTCTAATAGGGGTATTAAACAATTTTATTTTTAAAAATCTGATTTTTTTTTAAATTTAAGAAATTAGTTTAGAATCATGACATTTCCGGGCTTTACGCTAGTACACGAAAGCCGCTGCTAAAAAATCATTTTAAAAAACGTGCGTGATATCTACATGCCTTACATATTTCTTAAAGTAACATTTCCCCCCTTACATTTACGTAATTATTTTAGAATTGGTGTTTTGTTATTAAAAAATCGCTTGCATAATTAATTTTACAAATTAAACGGTTTGCTTTTAGAAAACTAAAAGTAGCCGTTGCACCTAAACTTTTCAAGCCGCATTTAATGGTGAAATAATATTTTTCGTATCTCTTCTAGTTTTGGCGCTCTGAGTCTGACAGACGGACAGACGGACAGACAGACAGAAAGTCATTTTAAAAAATGTGCGTGATATCTACATGCCAAGATCATTTCATATAGTAACATTTCCTCCCTTAGATTTACGTAATTGCTTCACAATTGGTGTTTTATTATTAAAAAATCGCTTGCAAAATAATTTTTATAAATTAAACGGTTTGCTTTTAGAAAACTAAAAGTAGCCGTTGCACCTAAACTTTTCAAGCCGCATTTAATGGTGAAAAAATATTTTTCGTATCTCTTCTAGTTTCGGCGCCCTGAGTGTGACAGACGGACAGACGGACAGACGGACAGACGGACATTTTGCACAAACCTAATAGCGGCTTTTTCCCCTTACGGGGGCCGCTAAAAAAGTTTTAAAATTACTCCCATGGCCATAGCCGAAGGGGAAAAAACAAATAGACGGAAGCAACCAATCCAAATATTTTATTTCGTATATAAAACATCGACATCCAATCGGATTGTATTAGGAAAATATGTGGTGATCAATTTTGTGACAATAAAATCTCCGATCGCGGGGCCCCCCTCAAGCGCGGCTGCCCCACTTGCCACTCCCTAAGGCCGCTAC
The DNA here is from genome assembly GCA_021533235.1 of Biomphalaria straminea. Lineage (NCBI taxonomy): Eukaryota > Metazoa > Mollusca > Gastropoda > Planorbidae > Biomphalaria > Biomphalaria straminea. The sequence continues at coordinate 4,229,044 of JADKLZ010019686.1, read as the reverse complement.
TGGCCAAGAATAAAACTGTTTGATATGCAGCGTATTCTTAATAATTATTATTCTTAATAATGCTACAATTGTCCATTATTCGGGTTGACCAGGGTGGGGCTACAAAACAGCATGATGCATTGGTTAAACCTATGATAACGCAGCCACAATGAGTGGCCGTGTGTCTGGCTAGCGAATACGTCTGTTAGGCATAAATCCAAAAGCAATATTGAATTGTTCAATCTTTTTGTTTCCAAATTAACCCAGAGATCCTTTCTTTTCAAGTTATAATCACATCCTTCCTACTAAAGTTCTCAAACTGATATCTACTAGGAACTTTAACAATTCGACCACTTCTGGTTGTCTTGACTGGCACACCAGGTTCTCTAGACGTTGGTCTATAACTGTCTGTTTCATTTGTTCTAACAAATTACTGTTCTTTGCCTTCATCGATATCACAGAGATATCGTGATCGAAACCCTTGTTCAAAAAGCGTTGATTTCTTTTCTATGTTTTTCCATTGTTTGTTTGTGATATAGGATCTGGGTGAGGAATGTTGTTTTTTATACTTTCTGCCATGTTTGATCTAGACGAAATCTCACTTTCTCTCGACAGAATAATCTTTAGGTAGTCTTGCTTTTGCATCGTATTTCACTTTGATTTTCATCTTTCGTTCGTTGAGTAATGTCTCTGCATTTTCAGTTACCGATGGTTTCAATAGTTTGGGATTAGTTGGAATGATGTCCCTGAGTCTTCTACTCATCAGCAGTTTTGATTCTAATCGGAGTATTTCTATACTCGAGCATAGCAATATATAGATCCTTTCTATAGTGATATGGACAGAATCCTTTTTGTTATCGCACAAAACATAAACAATAAATATATTGAAACTAATTCAAGCTTTCTGCAAAAATGATGAGAAACGGATGAAGCTGATCACCCAATCCAACGAAGAAGCAAAAGAAGGTAGTGAATACTATAGATTCCCTTTAATCAAACCAACCAGAAGAAAGAAAAGACTTTATAGGAAGTTGATTTATAATGTAGGACTGTCAATAGAACTGCAATTCAAAAATTTTGCGTCAGAAGTGCTGGACAGATTTCATATGGGGATGAAGGAAAGATTACAAAGGCTGGAAAACAATGGATACCTTTGGGTTTCTTCTTGAACCAAGACACATGTTGGATGATGACACGCTTATGACAATCTGTGTTACTTTTTCCTTTTTGTATGATGAAATAAATGGCAAATCGCTTCTTCAATGATGTAATTGATGTACGAGCAGTTTTCATCAACAAACCAGTAATATAATCCACAATAGACATATTGTGGAAACAGGCTTCATATGGTAATTACGTGTGCTCAAACCTTGCAACCTCCTCCGAATACCGCTAACTCAGGCCACTTCCATTGCGTCATTCACAAATCTCAAGTTCAAAAACTATCACAGGAGCACAATGACGCAAGAAAGGCTTATCATGGCTTTATTGTCAGTGAAGCCATAAATACTATAAAGTATAGATGTAAATGATGTTATAGATGTCTTTGCTGCATATAATGAACGAAGTGAAGCGATATGAATTGAGATTTGTCACTAGTGCATTATTTAGCAAATAAACAACGGCATTAATCATTAAAAGAGTCTTAATATTTTTTTTAAGATTATCGATATACTGAACCAATTAGATCTTGGGCTATATTTTTTTTTTGCCTATATTGTCATTATGTCATATGTCGAATGTGAAATTGCAAGGGGCCCCCAAAGAGGTCGATCCTCCCGGGCCCCCGAACCCCTAGCTACGCCTGTCCTTGGCAGTGGATTTTCTTTTGTGTATCCCACGGGCTTTATAGAATATCTCCAGCTATCTCATTCTGATATCCTCTTCTATGCCAGTTAAAGCAAGTTGGTGCCTAAGCTAGTCTTGAAAACGTTTCTGTTTGACAGCTCACAAAAAAAAGACTGCCCTCTGAAAACGCTCGTCTCTCCCTTACGGATACTGCTTTCTCCAGCGTTACTGACGGACCATAAGAAGTTCATCTCTACTGTCTATATCAGCATGTTTTGTATGGGGACTTATGAATCTTTCTTTTCTAATCCACCATATACATTGACATTTAGAACAAAAAGAACACGGAAGTGTTTTTTTTTTTCGAATTGGGAGTCTATACCCGATCCAAAACAAAGAAAATATATTTCCTCAACAAATTAAATCAAACGAGCGAGGCCAGGTCACCAGGTACTGAATATTAGCCTTGTAATAATAATAACATTAATAAATCTTCGTATCCTGTGGTATCAAGTACTTAGTCGAACTAACAATACATCAGTGTCTGAAACACTGTAACAATGTAAATATTATACAATTAATAAATCTCCATATATTGTGGTATCAGGTAATTAGTATAGTTGATAATACAAAGTATCGGGAACACTTTCGACACGTCAATTATTTTTTGTATCGACTGAGCCAAAGTTGTAATTGTTGACATTTTGTAGATCAGTGTTTCTGTCATTCTTTCTGAAAACATTGAAACCTGTCTTTTTACCTGCCTGTGTGGACCACTTTGGGAGGCCGACTTAGAGTTTGTAATTTCACAAAACCTCTCTTTGTAGATTTGTTAGAAAAAAAATTGTATGGAATTGATCCAATATTGAGTTTGTGAGAAATAACGTGATAAACCTTTTACCAGACAGACAGACAGATAGACAGAGTTGATATAAGCAATGTAAAAATAAGAAATTTTGATCTGTTTCATAACTAACGGACATACCCTTTGGATTCCTTCTTGAGTGGCAAGCCCTTTTCCCAGTTACATGTGAGAAGGCCTACGTATCACCTTGTTTTCAAAGTTAATATAGGGTGAGATCTTTAAACCAGGCTTCGATTGGTTGTTGTTGAATCTAAGGACGACGAATGGGCGGAGCGAAAAGATAATTAAAGGGGTGGAGTAAGTGGCAGAGAGTTTCAGTGATTTTAGGCATTGAACAAGATAATACAAGTCATCTCTGTTGTTGTCTTTTTTTTTTTGGAGTGAGGGCGTGGTGGTCAAATGGTTAAGCCCTTGGCTTTCGAACCTGAGGTCCTGGGCTCGAATCCCAGTGAAGACTGGGATTTTGAATTTTTTGGGATTTTTAGGGCACCCCTGAGTCCACCCAACTCTACTCTAATGAGTACCTGATTTTTTGTTAGGGGAAGTAAAGGCGGTTGGTCGTTGTGCTGGCCTTATAACACCCTGCTCGTTAACCGTTGGCCAAAGAAACAGATGACCTTAACATCATCTGCTCTATAGATCGCAATGTCTGAAGGGGACACTTTACTTACTTTACTATGTTTCATAAAGCCATGTTTTCCGCCTCACACGACTATTCACCACACAGCCACACAACCACACAACGCTTGGAACTGCCTAGTAACTTTTCAGTTTGTCGATATGCTCTCGCACACGTTTCAGAAAAAACAGTGCCAGCCTTAGACTAACTGTTCCAAATTGGGCCCCACGCCTGCTAATATACCTTTACATGTCACTGTCAATCATGTCTCTTGTCAAAGGCTTTTAAATATGTAGGACCTAAAGGGTTAACATAATTAGTGTATCGTAGGCTTGATTTTTTTCTTTGTAAACGAAAAACGTATATGAATGGACCGGCCTCTCTCTTGATGTCCTGCTAAGAACTTCTTCTGTTACCTGGAAAGGTGTAGGGATCTGTTTATGCGAACTGTTACAGCACCCCTACGACCAGGAGTGGCACTAGCAGTGCAAGGGCCCAGGACGTCTAATGGGTACCTGATTTTTGTTAGGGGAAGTATAGGCGGTTGGTCGTTGTGCTGGCCTTATAACACCGTGCTCGTTAACCATTGCAAAGTTATGTTTTACTTTACTAGTAGCGTTCATATAAGAGCATGGTTGAAACCATCCATTCTAATGGTCAAACTGCAGACCTGTGGCGTGGCAACGAGTGGTCAGTTGAGAACACTAGCTCATTGCCATGTCACAGTTCTGTAGTGTGGCCTACTATAACGATTAGTTTTGTCCATGTGCAGATAATGGTAAAGTAAGGGACAATAGATGGTCTATGACAGCGGAAAGAAAATGTTAGCGCGTCAAGGATTACGACGCAGAGAACTGTATTGGAGACTTAAAGACTTCGATGCAGGCTTATGAAAGGTTTGACCAAATTTCGATGCTCGTTGCGTCAAAGTGTAGAGACAGTGGTGCATATCTTGTAAGAGCATATGAAGTATCGAGAGCTGCGGACTGACGTATCGTGTGATTGTCAAAAGAGTTTGCCAAAGCTCTTCCAACTCTGGGCGTGTAAGCCTGCTTAAAGAAACCGTTCTGTCTGGAAAAGGTCCAAGTCCATCCTATGTAAGACATTGCTATTTCCGATATATATGGCACTCTGGGAGAATGGACAAGAATGCATGGCCGAAGGTCGAGTACACCGTGCCCCCAGCCATTTTGTATCAAGCTAACTGTGCAGGACTCGCCATTAGTGTAACGATCCAATGATAAACGGCACGTGCATTATCGACAGGGACGTGGGAGCTCTCTTTTAACTACGCACCGTGCTATGGGAAAGTTTTCGCATTCCCTTGGACACTCCCAAAGGAATTTTGTTTTGCTATTCGTTTAGCCTAATTACTTCCTGTAGCGATAGTTTCCACCCGAGTGCCACGTTAAGGCAGAATAGCGTACTCGGGGACTGACGTATCTGCGAGTCACTAGACCCGTATGGGAGTTAAGAGGCATCACGCCGAACAGCAGAGTTTCTCGCATAGGCTCTACACATGGAGTAGTTTTTCCTGTCCTGATGCTAATCGGAGTTCATCTCAGATCACAAAGATCAACAATACAGCAACCTCTCAAACTGATCGGCACACCTTTATGGGAGGGAGTTGAGAAATTATGAAATGGGGGTGAAACAAAAACTAAACAAAAAAAATACTTTTTTTTTTCATTTTTAACAGGCCTGGTTTAAAAACTATATTTTAGTATTTATCGAGAATAATCCTTTACACTCATGGCTCAAACCTTCTCAAGGTACCTAATTCCACTTATACCAATGCATATGTCAAGTAGGGACCTGCGAATCAGGAATTTTTTTCGAATCGAATATAGAATCGAATATCAGAAAATATTCGAATTTCGAATCGAATTCGAATCGAATATTCTTGAAAAAACTTGACAACCAACAAGTGTAAAATAAAACTTCAAATTCAAAATTGTTATTATATTATATTTATTTAATACTGCAACACAAAAAGTTAGCAATAATAAAATTGCAAAGCAGGCCTTTTAAAAAAGTAAATCTTTATTTATTTTGGCCCAAATCAAAGTTTCAGCATTATTTTCCGAGAGATTGTGACGATGGTCAGTAATAATTTGTCCTCCAACTGAATTAACTCTTTCTGAAGAACAATTTGTTGAAAGAATTGCCTGAGCTTGGCCAAAAGTGGAAAAATATTAATACTTTCTTTCCAAAACTGAAGAGGATCACTGTTTCGATCTACAACTGCTTGCTTTGAATACAAACTGAATTCATCCTTAATTTGCTCAGAAATTGTGGAAATTTTGTTGATTCTGGTATCTCCTTGAGCATCATGCACTTTCTTGAACATTGAATCCATAAGGCTTCCTCTATTCTTGTCTTGAACAAGACTTTCACGTGGCAATTCATCAGAAATTTTGCCAATTTTGCTTTTTTGGAAAATATTCGAAGATTCGAAAATTTAAAAATATTTTCGAATCGAATTCGAATATTCTTTTTATATTCGAATTCGAATCGAATATCGAATATTCGCAGGTCCCTAATGTCAAGTACAATTTCTTTCCCTTGTTCGAGATACCAAAAAAAATAATTACCGATAGTTAAATAACTGATTGGTTAATTTGTTAAATCGATTCTTGTGTTGTCAGGTAAAAGAAATAATTGCGTTAAATTTCAGCTTGATCCGAGAGTAGGGTGTCGAAGAAATAACACGAACAAACGCTTGACCAGACACCTTGTTAAAAAAAGAGTTATTCCCCTCAGCTCTTACCATTTTTGGGGGAAGTTCATGTAAAGGTCATCTATTAATTTCTAGCTGACTGTTAATGAAGGTGTCTCGAGTTCAGCTGCCGCGGCACAATTATCGATCGCATTTCCCCTACCCCCCACCCGACTTTTGTTCCTGAACTTTTGCAATTTGGTAACTCATTTGTGTAAATCAAAAAAAGTAGTTTACTGTTATTGTTGTTGATTTAGAGCCATTTGTTATTACAGTTTGTTCTCTCACAATCAGAAAATCATTAAATCCACTGATGCAATGGCGATAGAATAGAATGCAAACAGAAGGCTCAAAAGGAAAGTAGCAATTATACATAAAACACTGAACCTTAATCTTCGGCGGCCCCAAAAGAGCCCGGCGCCCAGGGCGAGTGCCAAATGCGGGGCCCTGAGCAGTAAGGGTAGACTTTATGTACCATAGCACTTCTAACAGGTTCGTCCGCCTCTAACACCGTAGTCCTTATTTTTGTACAAAACATAGTACGTTACTTATTGGCGTTCTACTACATTACGTACTGTATTGTAATTGTTCTGCTTGACTGAAGATTTTTGCTTTTACTAATCAATGTTACTAATGATTCCGATACATTTTGCACTATAAATCAATAAACCAGATAATAATAATTTCTGCTAATCTTGTTGGAGTCGGAAATGTGTGTGTAAAAAAGTGTTCCCATCAGAACTTGCGATCTATGGGGCAGATGATGTTAAGGTCATATGTTTCTTTGGCCAACGGTTAACGAGCAAGGTTTAATGTGGCCAGCACAATGACCAACCGCCTTTACTTTCCCCAACTGAAGTCAGGTACCCATTAGAGTTGGGTGGACTCAGGGGCGCCCTAAAAATCCCGAAATTCAAAATCCCAGTCTTGTCGGGGGTACCTTCAGGCACGGGTCTTGGGCACTTGCTCCACTTGTCACCTTCTAAGGCCGCTTCTGACCATAATATTCAAATACAAGAACAAAATCTAATAAAATACTCAGAAAGACACAAATTTTAAGGCGATTCCTCGTTCTATATGCTAGGACAAATTTATGCAACAAATGCTCCTGCTTCCCTAGTGCTTTTATAGCATGGAATGGGTAGCCTGAGCTAGCCAGGATAACCAATGTATTTTATAAGAGGTACCCTTTAGAGTTTTGTTGAGACCTGTCGCTTTAGAAGTCGTTCTTCATTACTTATCCTTCACGACTCCACTATGGACCTCATTCACCAATTGTAAACAAACAACATTTAGCCACGTAATAATATTGATAAAACATTATAAAAAATAGATTCACATGACAGCCTTTATGGATTGTGTAATTTATATAGAAGAGATAGAGAACCAAGTGGCTCAATGTTGTTTGTTTACGATTGGTGAATGAGGTCCATTCTAAGAAGATTCTAGAAATAAAAAATCGTCCTTTGGGTCAGGATTTTGTTATTTTACCATCACAAAAGAGATACAAGACACCGATAGCAAGGACAAACTCAATTTTTCCTCTGGCAATCAGATCATTAAATAGAACCAATCTAATGTAAACTTTTCATATGTTAATTGTGAGTGAGTCTGGTGTGAATGTAAATTTTTTAAAATAATGTTTTGTTTTGTATAATGCACAAATTGTAAGACAAATTTCCTTACGGACAATAAAGATTATTATTATTATCATGTTAGAAAAGAACGAGTGTTCATTCTCTGGCGGAGCCAGGGTCGAGTTTCGTTAAAGGGAGACAAAATTCATCGTATTCCCTTTATCATTTTCCACTGAGGAATTTTCTGGTGATGTGGCAGGTATGCAGCAGTACCGACCTCTGACAGGCAACGATAATGTTCCTAGGAATGCCCAGAGCATAGAAGGTATCTGTGAGGTCAGTTGTTATTATCGCTTCGGTCGATATGACAATGGGGTATATTGTTATTTTAGATAATTTCCATAATCTCCAAGCCTAGGTTCCCATACTTTCGTTGTTTTTCCAACTCAGTTTTTCTTAAATTATGAGATAGTGGTACGGCAATGTCAATAATGATAGCGACTTTTTATTTTTTATCTATAAGCAGCAGATCAGGGCGATTAAAATCTACCGTTTTGTCGGTCAGAATATGCCTATCCCAGTACAGCAGATGGTCAGTAGACTTGAGAACCTTTTGTGGTGAGTATTTGTAATAAGGAGGAGTATCCTTCCCGATCAAATTGTGCGTCAAAGCCAAGTGCCTGTGTATTGGCTTGGTTATGGCGACCCAGACAGATTCCGATAGGGCAGGACATCCTGCTATAATGTGTTCAATCGACTCACCCACATTTCCACATTATTATTATTTGAACTATCTTATACACGTCTATTAAATCTTTCTATAAGCATCTTTTATGAACAAATGTATTTTAGACAACGCAATCCTAAGCAATCCATAAGCTTTTTAAATTGAATGTTTCTAGATTGGTCTATTATTTCCCAAGTTTGTAAATTGGTTTATTCTTTACCTATAATCTAAACCTTAAATGAAATTGTTTGAAAAAAAGAGGATTATTTAGCTGATATGCCTTTTGGTTCTACGCGGAGTGATACAATAGTTTTTTAACTTCAATCGCACCTGTTACAAGATGCAAGGCCCCTGAATATGTATAAAGTTATCTTAATCTCTAAAACCTATGTAAGCGGACAATAGAACGCGGGTCTGCATGTCCTAGAAGAATACAACTAGAAGGATTTTTTTCAAAGCTTGTATGAGCTCACTCTGTCTGTCTGGTAAAAATTATTAACAAGATTTTGTTTTCACAGCCCATACGTGGATCACGTCCAAACGTTGCGCTATTATTCATTGGCATAGACCAATGTTTCTCAAGCTTTTTACACTGAAAAAGTGGGCGTATTGACGGAAGTTGGCTGCCTGGTTGTGTGGTTTGCGTTTGGATCTATCGATGGTCCAGGGTTCAAACCCTGTCCGGTCCCATCCCCCCTTCGGCCTGCGGAGGTTTGAATAAGAAGTAAACTATCTTCAACTCTGAAGGAACATCCGAAATATTTAAAACATTTTACAAACATTATCCCTAACCTTTTACTGATCAAAGAATCTCTGCAACATACTTTAAGTCAGTAATACCGTTGACTTCCCTGTTCACTTCATACTATCCACAGTCCGTCTCTCAAGGTTTTCCACTTTTTTTTCGAATATTCTTCATATGCATCTCTAATTCCATTACCTATCAAATTTAGTCATACATTTAGATTTATTTCTGTAAAATTGGTTATAAATAGTCGACAAAACAAGAAAAAAAACCTTACCATTAACTCTTTCTCTCCGCAATTAATTGTTCTACGTTCTGACAGAATTTTTTGTTTACATTTCTGCTCTCTATCCTGTTTTGATCAAATTTCAATGACATGTTTGTTTATAATCACAAAAACGCTACTTTTGGTATATATTTATAGAAGAATGCATGCTCTTTTTATACAACACAAATAATAGTGTATGAAACCAAAAATTAATTTAAGTATGTTAGTGTTAATTAGATGATAAAGAATTAAGTGAGTATATAAGCTTATTAGGCAGCATATTATAGAATGAAAAAAAAATCAACACTTTTTTTCTTGATGATTTCATTTTGTGCTTCATGTGCTCCTGGCGTAATCAAAGATGAATCATCAGTTTGAATTTAAGATTTCCTCATATTGGACTGAATTATTGTAACTGTCCTGCATCTTAGCTCAAACTGCTTTTAAAGTCAACGTTTGAAATAAATGCCTTATGTTCCGTTTCATCATCATAATCATCAAATCATTATCTAATCATTATCATCATCATCATCTTCAAATCATCATCATCATCTAATCATCATCATCCAATCGTCATCACCATCTAGTAATCAACATCATCTTCCAATCAGCATCATCTAATAATCATAATTATTTAATAATCATAATCATCTAATAATCATCATCATCTAATAATCATCATCCAATCATCATCATTTAATCATCATCATCTAATCATCATCATCTAATCATCGTCATCTAATAATCATCATCATCATCTAATCATCATCAAATCATCATCCAATCATCATCATCTTATCATCGTCATCATCTCATAATCATCTAATTATCATCTGTCTCTTGACTTCACAGTGTGATGTGATAGTTTGCGTAACTTAATCCCTCCATTTTTCCAGGTCAGAAGTTGTTCTGAGTAGGATATCAAGAGGGAGACCAGTCCATTAACCCTCAAAATCTCCATTGTTTCTTTCTAACGTTCTGACTCTAAGGAACTTTCTTTTCATTAAACATGTGAAAGTTCAATAACAAAATGTAAAGACTGTTGATATTTAATAATCGCTGACTATCGGTTAGCCTAATGGTGGTAACTGATTTACATGTTTCTGGTGTTACAGAGTTAATCTACTTCCTAGTCCAAACCTCCCGCAGGACGACGGGGGATGGCAGCGGGCAGGGTTTGAACCCGAGACTATCGAGACGACTAGCGCGCATACCGCACGACCAGGCAGCCGCACTGAAGCCATCATTTCAAACGCTTCGATGGAAACATTTTTTAATTAACCCTAGCAGTGTTCAGATTAATGCAGCAGTACATGGACTAGCAGCTGGTAAAAAGTAGCACTGGATACATCCACATGGAGAGAGAGCATAAAGGAGGGGTCTCGGATCCCAGATGCCATTCACAACAGAAGCAGAAAGAAGGGTAAAAGTGCAACGGCGCTTAATGATTACATATGCCCAACCTGCGATCGTAGCTGTGTATCAGGGATTGGCATCTATAGTCACACAAGAAGATGCAAAGGAAAAAGATCGTCTCTCGAGACATTAAAGGGCACAGACATAGATGAAAGTAATGTCTAGCGTCTTACTTGTGATAAAAAGTATAATTTCACTTGCGATAAAAAGTATAGTTGTACTTGTGATGAAAAAGTATAGTTGTACTTGTGACATAGAGCTGGGTGGACTCAAGGCGCCCTCAAGATGCAAAAATTCAAAATACCAGTCTACACGGAGATTTAAACCCAGGACTACCGGTTCGGAAACTACACCTCCTTATATAGAGTATGTTTACGTGATGGAATTTCAACCAAAATTATTTGTTGTAGAAAAAATGTAGGCTAAATATGTGGTGAGTTTCTGTTGGAATAAATGACGAAGATTAAAAGGCTCACATTTTATTACAAAATCAAAATAATAATAATAAATACTGCAGCTAAACATGCGCACAAATTTCACTGCGATTCAAGGGTACGGAGTGTTGAGAAGCAAAAGCAGATCTCAACTTTCAGGTACGGCCTTAGGCCGATTGCTGCGAATAGGGCATCGCGCCTGGCAAGATACCGCAATTCACATTAAGCATCTCATTATAAGCCCACATTAAGCATCTCATTATAAGCCCACATTAACATCTCATTATAAGCCCACATTAAGCATCTCATTATAAGCCCACATTAGGCATCTCATTATAAGCCCACATTAAGCATCTTGATTATAAGCCCACATTAAGCATCTGATTATAAGCCCAGATTGCTAGCAATGAATTAAAATAATCAATTCTAAAAACTGCAAGTTACACTGTACAAAAGTCAATTCTAATAAATAACACAAACCTTTCTTTTGTATATTTTTTTATTATTATTGCCTTTGAGTGTATACATGACAACAGGAGAAACAACGAATAAAACTTTAAAAATACTAATTTAAAAAAAAAGGATTTATAGTCAGAAGAACTGCACATTTACAGCTATATATCTCAATAATGTTGAAGTTTTTTTTCAGCTTTCAATATGAAACTAAATAATTAATTACCAATAATTGACTACTTTGTTAATTTTTAAATTGATTCATGTTTTTTTTTTTTGGTTACAATAAAAAATTGTTTAAAATTTCAACTTGATCGACCATGGGTGTGGGAAAATAAAATGTACATTTGTTTAAGGGAAAAAAAGCCCCAAATAATAAGCCATATATCTGAAAACTGAAGAGTTAATTTCCCTTGTCAGTATCAAACAAAATAATTAATTATCAGTAATTAATTGACTAATTGTTTTATTTTTTTTAGTGCTTCATGTGTTGTCTTTGCCAATGAACAATTGTGCAGAGTGTCAATGGGTTTGAGAATTTACCAGACAAAGTGAGTTGATATAAGCAGTGTACAAATGTTGTAACTGAACTGTAGCACTGGTCAGTGTAGTCCTGTGTCTTGTAAACAGATACAATTATCTGACAGGGGCCTGTGTACTTGAAAAGGACTGTTGTAAAAAACTACCATGTAGATCTGTAGATCAACAGTGATATGTGTTATCTGACTATGGACCGTGCGTTTTTGAGAATCCTTTGGGTCAAGTTGATCTGACACAAAGGAAGACCAGCAGAGTTAAGACAAGACTGAGATTCAATTACAAGTTGTGTATAGATGTTACATTCAGACATTGACTACTGCCCATTGTAAAGTATTTGTTTGTTTCTTTATTACACTCATTAATAGTGTCACGTTATTTGGGGCACAAGCTGTTGTTCTGTTAAGTTATTGACTTTGCTACACTGTTCTGTTAAGTTATTGACTTAGCTACATTGTTCTGTCAAGTTCTTGACTTAACTACACTGTTCTGTTAAGTTCTTGACTTAGCTACATTGTTCTGTCAAGTTCTTGACTTAGCTACATTGTTCTGTCAAGTTCTTGACTTAGCTACACTGTTCTGTTACGTTATTGACTTAGCTACATTGTTCTGTCAAGTTCTTGACTTAACTACACTGTTCTGTTAAGTTCTTGACTTAGCTACATTGTTCTCTTAAGTTCTTGACTTAGCTACATTGTTCTGTTAAGTTCTTGATTTAGCTACACTGTTTTGTCAAAGGCTTATAGAGATTTGTAACAATTTGATATATCAAATTATATCAAAATAAGAACAAAAATATCTTTTTAAATTTAAAATGACATAGAAGATTGACAACAAAAAAAGTCCATCAAAAGAAAAAAAGAGAAGGTAATATTACACATCAATACATTCATTCCTCTCTCTTTTACAAAAAAAATATGTTTCTAAATAGCATCAAACTAAAATAAATTCATTTGAAAAGTTCTATTATTGAAGATCCTGAATTTTCTCTACTTTGTGATGTAATTTTAAAAATATTTCAGTTCATAGTTAAAAAAAATCAAATCCCAGCAAATGAGGCTAAAGTCACTGGTCTCAAGGGAGACAATTAAAAATTGTTGAGAAAGAGAGAGAGTCAAAAAATTTTAATGACATTAATCTTGTTTTTTTTCTCCGTAAGAACGCTTGCTGCAGGGTAATCCACAAACGTACCAAAAATATTAGAATATATGTTTTTGATGTTTCTCCTTTTGTTCAATTTCTTCTATACACACTCATCTATATTTCCATTAGTAAAAAATCAAAGCAGTATAATCTATAAACATATGGAAATCACTATAGTATAGAATAGATCATTGAAATGTATTTTGTCCACTTCACTTTCTACACAAAACTGAAGTGCTTGTATATAGGTATTTGAATTGTCTCTTTTCTATTTTTTTAAATATATATTTCTTTATTATTAATATCAAATAATGTAGGTTAACTTATAGAAATAAAATTTTGTTTACAAAACAAAATATATGAAAGCCCAGAAAAGAGGCCAATAGCCAGAAAAAGAGGCAGAGCCCAAAAAAAGAGATAAAGAAAAGAGGCAAAAGCCCAAGGATCCCTAAAGATGTAAACAGCTCGACAACTGATGTCCAAAGCTAAAAAGCTGAGGTTTCCTAAAAAAAAAAATCCAATATTAAGCATATTGATACGTATATCACTATCCATACTCTCTGTATGCTGCACCATACACCACCAACTTAAAGAACTTGACAACTCAGGGCTTCAAAGTTACGTAAAAGTTTAATGTCAATAAAGAACAGCCAATATTGTACAATTTGCAACATGTACACTGTACACGTATTTCTCCGATAACACCGTATCAACTCTTGCACTGGTCTCTCCGCCTCGTTCCGGGCATGCACTGGGTTCAATTTAATAACAGTAAATAACAGCCAATACTGTACGATTGGCAACACGTAACACAGGCTGTACAAATATGTCTCCGTTGACACCTTTGTACCGACGTATCAACTCTTGCTTTGGCCTCTCCGTCTTGTTCTGGGCTTGCACTGGGTTCAACAGTTCAGGTCTGACTTCACACACAGAGCTCGATCACAGACCAAGATCAAGAAGCCGTTCATTTTGACTGTACTTGATAGTATTCCGCACTGAACCGTCGTAATGCTCCGTACAGTACTTTACCGCTGAACTGTGCTGTAGTTGACCGTGTTCTGAACCTTCTGTCTTGAACCCTCTTGACTGCGACACCTCCGCTCTTTATATAGGGTCCTTGCTGGCCTTCTCGAACCGGTCAGAACATCACTCGACGTTTCCAGTTTCGTCACATGACTACATCTCTCGTGACGCTTCTGAGCTCTGTTCACGACGCCGATCGCTTCCGAACCGTAATGTTGATACTCGTCTCGGCTGACCGTCGGAACTCGTCACGGTTGACTGCTTGTCTAGCGCTAGCCTGGAGGGCATTGCGTCGGCTGACATACCACTTCCGCCATCTGTGCCACCACCAGGTTTGGTTTATAACAATATAGTTAAGATCCGCATCCATTGAAGACTGGGATTTTTTTTATCTCGGAATACTAATCGCACTTAAGTCCACCCAGCTCTGCTGAAAACCGACATTATTTTAAAAAAGGAAAGGCTCTTTATTATTGTGCCGTCCTCATAAGACCCAGAAACAAATGACCTTAGCGCCATCTGCCTTATTAATCGAAAGTTCTGAAAATGGGAAGTCTATGACAGGATCTTATGTTCTCCTGTTAAATCGTTATGCTGTTTGAAAACAAGTGCGGCAGACATATAACATTTATTAGTATTTATTACGTGAAGTGCAAAGCTTTGCGGGGAACGAATGTGACGTCAGAATTAGGAATCTCTGGGAATGGATGTTTCCTATTTTAAAAAATCTCTCATGAAAGGGAGCTCCCAAAAATATTAAATATTACGCGAAACGCAGCGATCCCCGAAGTATTCAAGCCTTAAAAATAAAACCTAAATTCAATTCTAAAAATGACGCGCACATTTTCAAGTAAGAGCGATTGAAAAATAAAATAAAGTGAAAGGTGGAAGTCAGGAGGCATTAGCTCATGGTCATAAGTATTCTAATTGTTCTCATTTCTTGAATGTTATTCACAACACTTAGGTCTTTGATGAATACGTCATGCGCAAAATATTATTTTAATACTACATCCACAAATTCCACAGAAGTTCTATTGCGAAGTACATAATTAGTTTTAAAATTTAAGATTTCTCATCAAGAATGTCAAGTGGAAAGGGAAACATTATAAACACACTAATAACATAACATACAATATAAAAAAAAAACAACATTCTACTTATAATCATATTTATATATTAGATGAAATGAGGGCTTAAAGTTAAAGCCTTAACAGCACAATCTAACAATGAAAAAGAAATAAATATTTAATTGGGGAATGACGGGAATGAAGTGATCGAAAAGTCACCACACACTTAGATCGTAAATGTCTATATCTCCTCCGATCCTGAGAAACTTTGTCTTATTGAGAGGCAACTTGTTTGCAGTAAACTTGATAAATGTCTGGTCAACGTAAATTTGATAACCGCCATTGACTACCAGGATGTCTACGCTACGTGTAGAGTTTACGTAGGTCATGTTGTAATCAGAATCGTAGTTTGAATAATATGAATCGACTACGTGCAGATAATGTTGATTAACTATAACTCTAAAAATAAATGAAGCCATTTTGTTCTCTGGCAGAAAATCCATTAAGAATAAGAAACTATTTAGTAAGATGTTCACTGGATAACCGCTCAGATGTACCTGAAATAAGAATAAATTAATACTTTCTTTTTATCTGGCGTGTTGACATGCATCATAAATTCATGCAATATACAACATAAAAGAAATATATTTGTAATGTAAAATAAATAAAACATAATTATTTCTACCCAGTTAAAAGGTTACCAAAAAAAAAGGATAATACTTCTATTACAACACCTCTATTGCATTTGTTACTTATAGAAAGAAGGACGTAAGATGGAATCTGGAATAACGTCACGGATTAAAAAAAAACGGCTTTAAGGATATTCCTATAAATCAAACAGTTGTTGTATATTGCCGAGAAAAAATCGGGAAAAACTCTAGTGCGAAAGTTCTAATTTAAAAAAAATTATTTAGCAATAAAAAATTGCGTAGTGAGCCGTATTGTATTAATAACTGAGATGTTTAATACATTTAATGTGCTTACAGTTTATTAATAGTTGATCTAAACGTTGGATATATTTTTACGTATATCTGAAATAAATTACATCTAGATTCTAGATCTAGAAGTAGATGTAGACTAAGATTTCTAAATTAGAGTTTTAGGTACATCTAAACTAGTTTTATATATCTATATACTATTATATTTTAGACACGTAGCTTTCAAAGTGCGGACTGTTATGTTGATCACACTTTTATGTCCTGCCGGACAAGACTGCTGATTACTAAGATCCATTCATCACAGGAAAAAATAAAAGCACGCCTGGATAGAATACTGCTAATAACACAAACATTCCTGATCTTCGCATAGAATTTACAATGAAATTAGACGAAGCTTTCAAAAATTCTGGCAAGATCGAACCACGTCGCGGCCGGAGTTGACCCGCGGGCCGTATTTTGGCATTACTGCTTTTGAACATCAAAATTAAATCACGTCTTGACTATTTCTTACGAATAGGCGAATCCGATAGAGATCCGACTCCGACGTGGGCCGCCTCTGAGTTTGTGTGATAACACAAACTCTCTTTGTGATCTTGTAAATTACGTCCAACTTATATGCATACTAAACAGATTTTTTTTCTCTTAAAAAAAGTAGATATTATTTTGGGGTAAATGTACTTGCTAGAACAGAACTTTCATTAACGAAGCAATACTAATGTAAAAAAAAAATGAGAATTATTTGCATAAATTTAATAAAAAATGATACATTGCTATCTCACCTTCTAAAGAGCATATGGGGTTTGTTACTATTAATAGTGTATATTTGTAAAAATTGTGTATTTAAAAAAAAACTGCTTGCATAAGTGATTTTTTAAAATTAGATTTTTTTATTTAAAATAAAAAAGGTATCCGTTGCATCAGAATTTTAAATGGACTAAAATATTATGATGTCGGATTTTCACTATCTTTTCGAGATCTAAACGGGACGGACGGACGGACAGACAGACAGACGGCACAAATATAATAGCGAATATGTTCGTTTTGGAAGCCACTAAAAATTCAAGGCTTTCTAAACTAGACTAAAACTATAATAATCTACGTTTTATATTCAATTCGTATTTTATAAAAATACCACCAAAGGGGAGTCTTGCAATATGGACCATGATCAAATATGGACCACTGTGACAAAATAAATTTCGCCCACTTACGGTATCACTCGGTAAAAGGGATTTAATTAATTTATTTTAGGGTTCCATCTTATTCACGTAAATTTGGCACACCTACAACAAAAGGCCCTATTACCACCACCCCTTTTTTCTCTAGGCATCCGTGTCACGATGTAATTTCTTAATCTGACACACGTCTAGCACATTCTTTATCAGCAAGAATAAACACGCTTCTAAATATCTTGACCTAACATCCTGCCGCACCCCCCCCCCTTTCGGGGACGGGTCAATTCAAATGGACCCTCTTCAAATCGACACCTAGATAATATCGTGGTCATTGGACCATCTTGGAAAATCGCGAGTTGACCATATTTGCCTGTGAACGGGCAGTCTAGACACGAGGCGGCCCGTATTTGCTTATCTTATCGATACACGAGGTCAAGCGGAAATTCTTTGTCTAGGCAAATCAGGCAATCTGTCACATTTGAAAGTATGTCTATCCCCTTTAGCCCCTCCTCCGCACCCACGTGTGCAGTAGAAATATAATTTCCTATTTCTTGTCATTCTCATCCTGGAGAGCAGAGAGCGAAGACATATTTCTGCCTGAGCTTGCTTATTCATTTACTATATCAATTTCATATCTTTTCCTTACTATTGGACTGGTGGTACGTGCTTTTATATGGTTTGTGTTTAATGGCCTCTTACTATGTGTATTTATATACTTGTGCATTTATTTAGTGCGTTATATTTGCGTACATATTTGTGTAATTCTTATCTTGGATTATGTAAGTAGTAGCTTTATGTATTATATTTTATTGTCATGACTTGTACGACTAAATAGTCAAAGTCGTCCACTTTATCTGGACTAGAATTTATAACAATTCTTGCCACTTGCATTTAGCTCTTTAGCTACCATTATTTATCGTTGATAAATCATCGCTCAGCACGAGCCCTATTACTATTGTTGATAAATTCCTTGACCGGGAACTATCATAATATTTATGTAACATGTCATATTACCAAGTATATTTTACTCTCATTCCGTGACAAGGAATGCCGTAATTATTTATGTACTATATTCTATTTTATCGGCCTGTCGGCCAGATTACTTTACTTAGGTAAAACCATGTATACATTATCTTATTGTCTTATCCTAGCATTATCTTATCTCGGCTGATCGCCTTGAATTTTAATGGCGCACTGACCCTGCGCTCAGGATAGACTTGAATTATTTCCCCTTGTATTGAATTTTGATCTAGAGATTATGTCCCTTGTATGGACACTGTCTCCATTCAACCATGCTCTATTGTTCAGGCCACACGGCCAGATGTAAACAATAGCCACCTGGTCACTGACCGTCAGCCATCTCCCCCCCCCTTTTCCCTTTCATCTCGTCATTCTAGCAACTCGTGACGACCTCACCTTGGCAGATGTACATCACTGTTTACTATTTATCCTCCTTTAGGAGACTCTCCATTATCACTACTATTGTAGTCTCCCCTTGAAGAATACGATATTCAGGTGTTAGCTCCCTTGATATTTGAGAAACTAAGTTATAGTATCTTTACATCAGATAATTTATTACTATGTGTTATCACCCTTGTGGGACTTCACTACTGTTGTCATTATTGTCTCCCCTGATGAGATGTAATATTTATTGGATTAACTCCCCTTATCATTATGAAACTAGATTATGGTTTCTATTTAATCATTCTGAAGATGTCCTTCATGAAAAGGCGTCTACCTCCCAGTGTCATCATTGTGGCTAAGTCGATCTACGAATCTCGTTGCAGCTTTTATTGCAGGCTACTCCTACTTGGAAGCCCTAACTTTGTAACGCTGATACCAGTCTGCTGACACCAGATCTGGAGACATCAGCCTTACCAACTACTCACAAGAGTCCGACCAACAACCGCATGCCAGAAGATCCGCCCCTGCAGCTACGTATAGTTGGACTGTCCCGTGCGCTAGGACCGATCAAGCCAGCCCACCCACAGACAACTCAGCATCAGTCACGCCGGTCTCGTCAGAGCAACATAGGACTCAAAGCTAAGCAACAAAGCCTAATGACATTCAGACCACTTGTTTCTCATATCTTATGATGATAGTCCCATTTATGTAAATAATTAGGCCCCGCCCTAATACTGTACAGCTTTTTACCTTTTACTCATTTTCATTCTTATTATTATACTGTACATATGTTTTACATAATAAGTATTTGTTGCCTGCATTCATAACATTGTGCCTGTAGTCCTTATGTGCAAGTTAAGGTCCTCAAAATATCTAATTCCCCTAGACACCTATACGGCCATCATCTTTGACCTACTTGTCACAACCACCAAGATATTAGGGAAGCTACACTATATTGCCTAAAAATAAATATTGAATATGCAACAATGACTTTCCTTACTTGGTTTGCATACATAAGTACATAGAAAACTATAGAACATTTTACGAGCTAGGTGATTTTCTGTTTTCGCACATTTTTAAAAAAAATATGTTCCTTGTTTATGTCTTGTATGGAGAAGCAGACTTACACGAGAAGACTCAAATAAATTTGTACATGTTTTAGGACAACTAATGACTTTGTGAAAGAATGTTCAACTCAGTAATCGTGTTATAAACTTTAACTGACAACTTTTTGCTAAGCCTATCACTTTTATAATATGGACCACGCAAAAATTCTAATATGGACCAGTGGTCCATATTTGATTTTCGGCCATATCAGTGGTTGATATTAGATCACACCTCTCTCTCTCTCGCTCTCTCTCCTCGATATGTATATATATGTTGTAACGAATGTCACTTTCCAGGCTCTCTTCAAAATGCACCACACGACACCACCAACTTAAAGAACTTGATAACCCGAGGCTCCGAAATGACGCAACAGTTAAATGTTAAATTAATCATAGCCTATTCTGTTCAATTGGCTACAACGTAACAAGGACTGAACAAACTCTTCACACTCCATCATATCAACTCTGCAACTCTGTATCAACTCTCTGTATTCTGTATATTTCATTTTATTTATTGTCATTAGCTGTGAATATTAGGTTTAGAAAATATCGTCGAGAATTCGTTAAAAAAATGGTCACATAGGAGCTTTTGAAGGTTAGAGCTGTGAGGCGCCTTGTTCTCATCAATGAATTTCTCTATGAGTGTAAAGCAACGTTTCTCAAAAGGGAGGGGGGCGACGTCCTTACATACAATGCATACAATACAGGGGTGGGGGAGAATACGGTCAGTAAATTTGTCATGGTAATTTTCATTGCAACTATCAATTCATGTTTAAATGTTAACCAAGTAAAAAAGCATATTAATTAAGTAAAACAGATTTATTACCAATATTTCAGAAATTAAAATATTTCAAGCTAGAGATATCTTTTTATCTTCCAAGTAGGGCCTTTTAAAATATAAAAATGTAGGCATTTAACAGTCTGCATCAATATCGACTTAAAATTATTTGAAGAAGACATTTCAAAACGTCTCCGCTAACGCAATCCTTCTCAACTTGTTAATTAACATGATGATGATTTTGCGACGAACAAGTCTATTGTAGACGTTGCCCTATGTGTAACTCGAATGTAGCTCGCATAAAAGTTTTGAATTTTTTGCCTCCTTTTTTATTAGACTTGATCTAGGACTTTTTTTTAAAAATTAGGATGAATAGAGTACTCTGATGGAGGCGCGGTGGCTAAGCGGTAAAGCGCTTGGCTTCTGAATCGGGGATCCTGGGTTCGAATCCTGGTGAAAACTGGAATTTTTATTTCGGGATCCTTGGGCGCCTCTGAGTCCACCCAGCCCTAAAGGGTACCTGACATTAGTTGGAGAAAAGTAAAGACGGTTGGTCGTTGTGCTGGCCACATGACACCCTCGTTAGCCGTAGGCCACAGAATCAGATGACCTTTACATCATTTGCCCTATAGACCACAAGGTCTGAAAGGGGCACTAGAGTACTCTGATTGCAGGAAAGCACTTGAAATATTTTTAAAAAAATTGAACCGTTACAAAAGCGTGGTTAAGTGCGCTTGACTACCTAGAACTTTAGAAGAGGTCTCGGGTTCGACACCCGACTCGAGTTGTGTTGACTGAGCGCCTAAAGACAGCACAGAAAACCAACTTCTGGATACCTCCTCCCCCCCACGGGTCCACAAATGAGATTGGACCAAAGCGATCTGAGCACGCTATAAGCATGAAAGTAGCGCTATATAAAAGCTATAATAATAATAAAAAAAAATCTGTTTACGACCTATAAAGTTTGTTGCATAACTATTTAGAACTAACAAAATGTACATTTTAAATTAAATGTAAAACAGCAATTAATGATATGACACATGAAAGTGCTTTAAATGGCATAATTTAAAAACAATAAAATCTTTAGTTTTTGTTCAAAAACCTATG
This sequence comes from Biomphalaria straminea, assembly GCA_021533235.1. Lineage (NCBI taxonomy): Eukaryota > Metazoa > Mollusca > Gastropoda > Planorbidae > Biomphalaria > Biomphalaria straminea. Next base: position 4,207,176 of record JADKLZ010019686.1, on the reverse strand, counting down.
TATTTTTTACTTCATTACCTTTGGTCCATATTGAAGTCCGATGTGGTCCATATTAGAGACTTGGTTTTCAAGATGGACCACTTTATAATTTCTAAATTTTATTTTTAATTTTATTATTGTACATATTTATATCATGGCGCGTCGGCATTATGATAAGAATGGTAGCCTCTATATAAACAAGAAAATTCCAGTTTGTAGGATTAGAAACATTTTTTCAATGAAGGGTCAAAAAAAGTGGTCCATATTACAAGCCTCTCTACATCAATACATCATTTATATTTATTTATTTATTTTTGGTATAATTACTTTTTCTCTCTTATTTTCATCTTCCTATTGCAAATAAAAAGCTGTGGCTATATTTCTTACTGCCATTATTGGCAAGTACAGACAAAGCTAGACATTTTTAACATTCTATATAATACATACCACAGAGCCAATATCCAGGTCCTTCTGAAGAGCTGTAACTCGATACCTATAGATAAATTCGTATGTGTCACTTATAAAAGTATTTAAATTTTGATACGGCCACGAATACATTAAACCTGTGTTGAAGGTCAAATTCCGAATGACATCACTGCTACACATTAAGCACATGGTCTCTGAGAAACTAAACACAGCACACGTGGAACTGAGCAAGCAGGAGACAGCACATGACAACTTTGAACGGCTGGGGGTGGTCGCCACGGTGGTCTCATTACAGCCAACAGGTTTTACGTCACGGTCATAATAAGTGACGTAACGTGACGTAGCATCATCCCACGTGCTGACGTCATTACATGACATGAACAGAAATAGTAACAATATATGAACCATTCTTTCCAGCTTCTAGAGATATGTTCTTTTGTTTTTCCCTGTTTCTAAACTGACTTCAATGAAAGAATTAAACAAAGCGGCTCGTAATGTTCATGCTTCTAAATAGTATCGACGTAAATATGAATTGTTCTGTTTCGGCTAATAGGCCAGACTGTAAATCAAAACAAGTCATTAAAGATTTATAAAAAGTGTGCAATAAAGCGTGCCTTTGACAGCTATTTGTCATGTGTCGTTAACAAATAATTCAATCAATATTAGCTGCACAAAAGAATTGAAGATGAGAGGTGAGGCGAAAACAGCTCGGCTACGGCTTGACCAACTAACAAGGGTGCTTGAGTTCAAATATTGTCTTTGACAGAGTTGTGTTACCTGAGACATCACGGAAACCTTCGCCCAGATAACCCCTCCCCCCATTGGTCCACAAAAAAGATTGGAACAAGAGAACTGAACATGTTATGATTTGTGATGTGGTCTTCAATGTTATACCAAGGATCAATCTTTCTCATTTGAGGGTTATTTTCTTTGAACTTAAACAAGAATATGTAAAGAGTACACTATACAATGTTGGTATTAGATTCTATCCTTTGCAAAACATTACACAGTTGTTGTTTTCTTTTTTCCTATGCATGAGCGGCACGGACTTCAACACTGCTTTGATGTCTTCGAGAAATTTTAGGCCTAATTGTGACAAGTCGAAAACTCGCCGTCAGATTCGCTCACTTTTATCACAGCATTAATTATTATTTATCCTTATTTATTTATTTTATTTCAATTATTTCCCCTTTCTATGCCTCATTTCTTCACAAAACCCCACCTCTTTCCTCCCCTCGCCAGACTTAGACCGCCACACCGTCTGTCAACTAGGCCAGCCCTTTTCTCTTATCTCCCCGTGACTGGGGAAAAGATCAAACAAGTAATTGCCTTAAGGGCCGTTTGCCCAGCCCTCCCAGTTGATACCATATGGGCAGGAATGTAATGTATTACTCCTCCCGCCTCAACGCGTGTCTCTCTCTCCTTGATCAAAGAGATCATTCGACGCCACACGTCTATCGAACCTCCAAGGTGTGTCCGCACATCTCAGGCCTCTTTCCAATATGTGAAATATTCGTCTCGAGCCGACCACGTGAGAGACAATCCCTATCTTGTTACATTTCCTGTATCCGCTCTCACCTCTGACCTTTATAAGCTAATCTATTTCAAAGTAGACACTAGCTCATTTTCATTTCACTCTCCCGCTGGCACTTGCCATATGAGCCTGGACTACTTCATTTGTTAATTCTCTTAGAGGAATATCTGGTGGTGAGTTAGCCGAACTTAGTCACAAGTTCCATTTATCTAGCTTGTGTATATTTCATTCTGGATACTGTCATGTGTATTTTGTTTAGTTCATTTATATTTAATTTGTGCATTGTGTATTTCTAACTGTCGTAAGTAGGAACTTAAACATTGCATATGTATATATTTATATATTACGTTTACCTATGTCGGCAATATTATTGCCACGTTGCTCGATTGACAATTGACGCAACATTGTACATATATGTACATCTTAGTTTATTTTCTTTATCTCGGCTGGTCACCTTGAAGAGATATCAGAATCATCTCTCATTTTAATCATTTTGCTTTTGCAAGAGTTGTTCCCTCCCCTTGAGCGGACACACTCGCCCCACTCCACTCCATTGTTCATGTAAACAATAGCCTCGTGGTCGCCGGCCATCGTCCTCTTCTCCCCTCTAGCCCCCCCCCATGCTCCTTCTACTTGTATTCAATTTATATTGTTAGTTCCCCTTTTATGTACATTTATGTTATTATTTCCCCTTCTATATACATTTTATATTACTAGTATCAGCCCTCTATTTTTCCAAATTCCATTTGTCATCATTTTCCCCCACTGTGCACTAAAGCAATTTTATCAATCTGACGTATGCACCTCAGTCGAGGGCATCGACAAGATGCATGAGAGACATGTCCTAACTTGTCTTTATTTATCCGCAGCCTCCCTCAGGTGTCTGCCTACTTGCCTATTTGTTACCTACTAGGATCTGCCTACCTGCCTATTTGCTACCTACTAGGATCTGCCTACATACCTATGTGTATTGACACACTCGCCTATTTGGTACTAATCAGCATCGCTTGCTCACTTGAATCTACAACGAGTACCACGTACTATTAAGTGCTTTTCAGCGCTGAAAGTCACTACTCATCGTCCACTTGGCACTATCGGCTCAAGCCTGCCTATTTGACAGCCCACCTGTCTACCCATAAGGTACGACGTCCCTATAGATCCGTTCTGTCCGAGACGTCATAGCTCCGCCAACTCACTGGACTTATCCTGCGCCCGACGCTGCCCACGGCAGATCCGCTCTGCCCGCAGTACACTTGTGCCCACGGTAGCCGGCCAACCGCCCTACTGTGCCCACTACAGATATTGGAACTTTTGGACTGAAACTCCACAAGGACTATATCATCGGCGTCCCTCTACCCGCTAGACACGCCACTTCGAGCCAGGATACAGACAACTACGATTCATCCAAGACAGAAAGAGCTAAGTACCAAGGACAAAGTGACATATTCTCTCATTACGTGCATAAGTGATGATCAAACATAACATCGTTTAGAGATAGATACAAACCCTCCCCCTTTTATCTTCTATGTAAATATTTATGTAAATAAATATTCTTTATATTTTTATCAATTTGTATCTCTCCTAATTGCTTGTCTAGTTGCGTGTCTGCTCCCGATTTGTCTGCCGATGGGTCAGTGTGTGATATACTCAAAAATAATCATCCCCTAGACACCAAACAAGCTAAATTTACATCACACGCGGCGACCCGTCACACTAATCATAGTGCTGATCAGCATGGGCTTTTGAAAGCACTCCCATTTGTGTTTCCTTGTTCCCTCCCTAATCGTTTGATGGTCCTTTTAACAGTTATATATTTATATTATAATAAGCTTCTGAGACGAAGAATTGTTTGACGTTAACGAATAGGAAGAATGAGACAGGTTAAGCTAGAAAACATTGATATAACGCAGAAAAAAAATAGAAGTGACAAATGGCTCTTTAACGATACTTAATATAAATTAACTTTTAACACACACTGCCGCATAATTGCAAACCAGCCAACTTATCCACAGCTGAATATGGGTATAAAGTTCTAATTTATCTCTCTTTCTCTCTTTCCCTCTCGCCCCTCTCTCTCTCGTCTCTCTCTCTCTTCTCTCTCTCTCTCTCTCGTCTTTCTTTTCTCGTCTCTCTCTTTCTCTCGTCTCTCTTTCTCTCGTCTCTCTCTTTCTCTCGTCTCTCTCTCTTTCTCTCGTCTCTCTCTCGTCTCTCTCTTCTCTCTCTCTCTCTCCTTTTCTCTCTCGTCTCTCTCTAAACTTGTGCAATAAGATATCGTGTTCAGTATCAGGCCAATGATAGCACTTTGTCTCGACTGGCCCTCTTGTAATAAATCAAGTCTAGAAAACAACTTAAGATCGCACAACTTTCTTTTTTGGTTTCTTATAAAATCTGTATTTTTAGTCAGGCGTGAACTTTGGACCCGATAATCAATCACAATCAAGCATAACCAAAAATGAGTTTCAGTAGACTTACAATCTGCATAACTTTTGTGTCAGTTTTTTCTGTGTAGTAACCTAATTAAATATAACTATATAGTTCTGATTAGTTCAAGTTAATAACGGTATAATCAGGGAACATTTAAAAAATAATACATTATTTGTGACTCCATGCATTCAAGCAAGTTGGAATCCTCTGATAGGTCTAACGATTTGTCCTACATGGGTGTGGAGCCCAAAGGCTGCCACGTCAGCCCGAAGTTGGGGTTCGTCTTTGTGATGGTGGCTGCGCTCATCGCCGTCGGAGTGGGCATCATTGTCCATTTTGCCAGCAGAAGCAAGGAGGACGAGGTGTTACAGCAATGTATGCAGTTGGCCAGTAACGGAAACATGAAAATATGTAAGTGTAATGTTTTGTGTAAGTGTAATCTTATATTTTAAAATAGTCGTCCCGCGGCATGGCATGTGCCGCTAGTTAGTAGTATTCAGTGAATGGGTGAATACAGTAATTACTTGCGTTCACCTCCTCTTGTTTTTATGTCTAAGCGATAGTTACGTGGGGTAACTCTAGTCGGACTGACTTAAAGACATAAAAAAGGTCATCGTTCCATGACTTTTTTCGACGTGCGTATATATATATATATATATATATATATAATATCAGGTGGCCGAGCCTTGCTCGGTTAGATAATTTCATAATAACGGTTATATACCCGAAGTCATTTTGGGATTTTTGTTTAAATTACGAAAATGAACGATCGGATAAAGACTACTAATTCGAAGAATTTCTTTAGTTTTCTGTTTGTTCTATATGTAAATTGGTACGTTCAGACATTTAATTTTGGAATTAGTATATTCAATTATGGCTTTAGTACGAAACATCGAGTGACGCAAAGTTCCACGTTATTGGGTAAAACTGCAAAGACTTTCTTCCAAGCCAATAATAGTAGGCCTACTATAGATTTACGCTATCTAGACTGAGGACTTAAGAGACTTGATATTTAATCGCCATGTACAATTACATATAGAACAAACTGAACACTAAAGAAACTCTTCAGATTATTTTACGGGATACGTGCCCTTCTCAGCCAGACTGTCAGACTATAAGAAGTTCATACCGCTTTTGCCATCCATCTATCCCAGTGGTGGTACTGGTGCTACAGCCCATGGAAGGATATGGCCTGCTTTTACACATCCCTCCATTCATATATCTCCTAGGCCTTCGTCACCACGCCCTAACCCCAAGTTTTTTACTGAGGTTTATAGTTAAATCAAAAGTGGCTGCAGCGTACGCAAACTCGTTGACCGCTAGCTAGATATCTTGTTCAGTGTGAGAAAGTAAGGCATAGAGCAACTGTGTAATCACCATTTCCTTTGTTTTGGTACGGGACATTAGACACTGAAGCATGAACACATGGTCATAATTTTACCAGCAAAATAATAATTATAATAAGGCTTGACATCAAATCCGAAGATTAATGAGGAAATCTACACCACTCTACGCAATTAAAGTGTAAACAATTTATTAAGCACTTAAAACGCAATAACTAATCATACATCGGTACATTTAATTTCATTACTTTCCTTCCATAGTTCTACAATAAATCAATCTTCAATAAGATGGTGCGCAAATGTTTAATTAGGTACATTGATACTTTAAAACTCGTTCTGGTTTGCATTGTACTAAGGTAAGCCTAGTGACGTAAGCAGCGTTTTTCCCGTTTACGTCATGGAAAAATTTCATTCATAAATTATTCTAACCAAAATTAATTTTACAACATTGAGACATTTTCATATCGAAATAACGGTCGAACTCGAGTTTTCCCGATGTAGCCAATGAGTTAAGTTTTTTTTTCTCACTAATACGCACATACCTTGAAATTGTAAAGAAAATCGTTAGAGCCGTTTTCGAAATAAAATTTATATCTACTTTATAAAAGGAAAAGTAAGGCGTATGTATGTATGTATGAGCCGAATGGAAATCAAAACCGCTTGACCAATGTTAATTAAACTTGGCAGAAATGTTCCTTGGGTACCAACTTAGGCCGTAGTGTATATATTGTAGCCCTAAAACAAACCCTAAAAAAAATAAAGTTGACCAACTCTATTAAACTATTCTATCTCATAAATGTAGGTCACAAAACTTTGGCTTCATGATTAGAAAATGACTAGATCTAGATCTAAAGTCTTATTCTAGAAAACAATTTTTTTTTTACTTTCACACATGAACATACATATTAGTGTCTATTCATTTCATTAGTTAATGAAAATTAACCTTCAAATTTGAGTTTACAAACTTTTTTTATGTAAAATCGTTCGCTCTAAATGAACGCCTTGACATACTTTTCCGTAACTGCGGCACTATTAGGCCTACATGTGTGGCGCGCAGTGGTACAAATGAAATGAAGGTCAAAGGTCATAATTATAATATCGCGCATTATAAAAGCATATTATTAAAGTAATAAACTACTTACATAATACAATTTAATTTTCATTGTATTTTTCAAAGCATTGAAGCCTACAACTACCGATTCGGTTTACTTTTAAGTCTTTATTTTCAATTTACTTTTTTTTTTCAGATTTACTTATGCGTATTTAGACCTGATAACGTACAAAATACGGCTAATTTGTCTACATCAAATAATGCTTATTTATCTAGGTCGAGTTCACAATGTTAATAGTCTTTTATTATTATAATAGGCTCAAAGTTTTAATTTATTGACTAGATTGCTGTGGCATTCAAATTGTTTAGATTCTAGAGCTATACCAAATTAAACTAACAATGTTACATAAACAATTACATTCACGCGTTCGATTTGCTTTTAAAATATAGATCCATTGTATTGTTTTTTTTTTGTCGCCTACACGGCTAACACGCCCACAGTATTCACCAAGGCAACGCGTATTGAGGTCACAAAATTTCGGCTCTAAATAAAATAAAAACATTGTTGGCTTTTGACTAATAAATGCGTTATTTTTGGATTTAACTCATTGAGAGTTCAATATTTTA
>JADKLZ010019686.1:4188631-4199392 GCA_021533235.1 Biomphalaria straminea | reverse complement strand
AAAAACAATCCTCAAAACCTCAGTCAAGAAATCCACACAAAAACAACAACTCATAACAAAAGTTTCTGAACACATTTACACACTAGTTAAGGTCATTTACGCTCAAAAGCATAAACAAAAAATCACCGTACTTCGCACGTGGGAAAAATGGTAAGTCAGGGTGGAACAGGGTCACAACAATATTATAATTACGTCAAAATATACGCAAAGCTTAGAGAATTTATCACTAAACTTTTATCTGCTTTAATAATAAACAACTCAGCTACTGGACATCACAGCTGACTACATCATGTTTTTTTTACTCCAATGTGTAGGAAAATTTAAAAGTATTTTTTTTTACTTTAAAATATAAAAAAACAAATTGTAAAGAGTAGTCCCTGTGTGGCCAACGGGCTAGTAATTCTTTTCTCAGCGATATGTATCAAATGTTTCTAGAAAAATTTTGAAATCAGCGTCTAGGCATTGTAAAAAAAAATTAATTCCAACATTTTCATCCAATTTTCCAATAATAGTATTTTTTAAAAAATGCCTTCTTTCATTTAAATTAAGTAAATATAGTCCTTGTTCTCTTTTATAATAGCTCTACTCAATAACCTGCTTGGATAGCTGATCTCTTTAGAAAATGAATTTTTGTATGTTTTTCTTAATTTAAACATCATTCCTTTTTTAAAACATCACACTGAGGCAGTCAGTACATTGCCGACCTCAGTTCTATATATTCAAACTAACTGCCATTAATTGGAAAACACTAACCATAGACAAACACCAAAACCTCAAGGACATAAACGAGCTTTTCATACAAACTTAACACAACCTAAGTTTAGATCAGACCTGGATTAGTAGTAGACTATGATATTATCCCTGGCCTATCAGACCATGAGATCATTAAAATACGCAGTCAGATAAAAACAGTAGCCAATATAAAACCCAAAAGAAAAATCATACTCTGAAACAAATGTAACCTAACACAATTACACCAAGCTACATTTAACTTTCAACAAACATTCTTATCAGAAAAAGACATTAACCAACCAGTTGATGACCTCTGGAATTTCATAAAAAGCTATCTTAAAAAACATTATACACATCAAATAAAATAAATAAATGCTGGTTTAATAATAGATTAAAGAAGCTTTGTAAACAGAAGGAAAATCTATATAGAAAATTTAAAGAAACTAAGGCAGAAAGAGTTTATAAAAAGTACATAAAAATTAAGCACCTAACCCAAAAAGTAAGCACACAGCTGCAGAATGAATACATAAACAATGTAATATCTAAAGATAATAACAGAAACCTATAGTCATACATTAAGTCTAAGAAAATGGAAACAACTGGCATAGCGCCATTAAAAGAAGAAGACAACTTAACGCATAACGATAATGAAGCTAAAGCTAACATCCTAAACAAATACTTTGCATCAGCATTCTCAGCCCCAGGAGACAAAGACATATCAATTAATTTAAACCAAGTAGACAATATAGGAGAGATAAAAGTACAGGAAAATGGAGTCCAAAAACTATTAGCCAGCATCAAGCCGAATAAAGCGTCGGGACCTGATGGTATTCCAGCTAGATTACTCAAGGAACTAAGCAAAGAACTAGCACCTGTGTTCAAAATACTTTTTCAGGCATCTCTTAACCAGGGCAGAGTACCAAGGGACTGGAAAGAAGCTAATGTCACACCTCTATTTAAAAAAGGAGAAAAATCTGACCCAGGAAACTACAGACCAGTATCACTTACCAGCATCACATGTAAAATCCTAGAACACATAATATGTAGCAACATCATAAACCACTTAGATAAACATAATGTCCTTACTCCATACCAACATGGCTTTAGGAAACATAGATCATGTGAAACACAGCTAATAGGACTAATTGATGACTTTTCAAGAGGTTTAGATAATCTGTGGCATTTTACGTCTCTAGAGACGATCTTTTCCCCTTGCAAGCTCTTGTGTGACTAAAGAGGCCGATCCTTGATACACAGCTGCGATCGCAGGTTGGGCATATGTAGTCACCAGGCGCCGTTGCACTTTCACCCTTCTTTCTGCTTCTGTTGTGTATGGCTTCTGCAATCAAAGACCCCCTCTTTATGCTTTCTCTCCAAGTGGATCTATCTAGTGCCATCTCTTCCCAGTTGCTGGTGTCGATCTTAAAGAGCTTCATGTCCCGTTTGCATACATCTGTATAACGTAAGAGTGGGCGACCAGCGGCTCCTCTGCCTTCTATTAGATCGCCATACAGAATATCCTGTGGGAGTCGACCTACTGGCATTCTACAAACGTGGCCAAGCCAGCCAAGGCGTCTGCTGCTGATAAAAGAGCGGATGTCCTGGCAACCTGCTCTTCGTAGCACTTCCTCGTTGGTTATCTTATCTTGCCACCTTATTTTAAAGATCCGCCTTAGGCATCGGAGGTGGAAGACATTCAGCTTTTTTTCCTGCCATGAGTAGGTTGACCACGTTTCACTTCCATATAGCAAGGTGCTCAAAACACAGGTCCGGTAGACTAAAGCTTTAGTGCTGTTTAGATAATAGTGAACAAATATATGCTATCTTACTAGATTTTTCCAAAGCTTTTGACAAAGTTCACCACCATAGTTTGCTTAAAAAATTAAAATATTTTAGTATTGATGGTCCATTGCATCAGTGGATTAAAGATTTCCCGATAGGTAGAGAACAAACTGTAATAATAGATGGTTCTAAATCAACACCAATAACAGTAAACTCAGGTGTACCCCAAGGAACAGTCTTAGGTCCACTACTATTTCTAATTTACATAAACGATTTACCAAACTGCATTAGTTCCGGAACAAAAGTAAAATTATTTGCAGATGTTTGCATAATATATAGGACAATAAAAACAACACAAGATACAGAAATTTTACAAACAGAATTAGATGAATTACAGAAATGGGAATCAAATTGGAGCATGTCTTTCCACCCAGAAAAATGTCAGTTATTAACAGTAACAAAAAATAAAACAAATTAATTCCACTTATCTTATTCATGGTAAACCAGTAACACGGACTAAAAACGCAAAATACTTAGGTGTTATAATAAATGAAAAACTGTCATGGAATCCCCATATTGATGAAACTATTAAAAAAATCAAACAAAGCATTAGGGTTTATTAAAAGAAATTTCTATAAATCAAATAAGAACATAAAACTAAAATGCTATTTAACTTTGGTTAGGCCAATAATAGAATATGCATCCTCTGTTTGGGACCCCTCAACTCAGGAAAACATTAAGAAACTGGAACAGACACAAAATAGAGCAGCGAGATTCATAACAAACGAATATTCACATTTCACTAGGGTAACACCTTTAGTAAAATCACTAAATTTAGAAAGCCTTCAGGATAGAAGACTTAAGAGTAAAGTAGCAATTATACAGAAAACACTGAACCATAATCTCCAAATACAAAAACAAAACTTAATAAAATACTCAGTAAGACACAAAGATAAAGGCACATTCCTCGTCCCATATGCTACAAATCTGTACAAATGCTCTTTCTTCCCTAGTGCCATTAGAGCATGGAATGGTTTGCCTGAGCTAGTCAGGAAAACCAGTGACTTGGCAGAATTTAAGTCACTGGTAAATATGCATGACTGAATGCATGACGCGTAGGACGTAAGCATCTTCTTTTTTGAAGTAACGTCTGTATTATATAAGATAAGAAATTGCCTTGACAGAGTAAAAATGAAATCATAAATTATTTCGCTCGGAATTTTTAGGCATTTACATGTCTATTTTTGAAATCGCTAGTTTGAAAAACACATTATACAGGTTAGAAGCAGGATTCTGCTGATAGAGTTGTGGTCATTCTATTAGACCATACTCTAGAAATCGAGAACACACCATCAAGTCAAATCTGGTATTCCTTCTCATCGACAGGTCAGCTATGTCCAGCAAGTACCACAGTGACTGCACTCACGGTGGATATTGCCGAGGTAACTACTCCTTCGTCCGATTCTCCGTCTTCAGCACCTACAACGACTACTACCTCTACGACGGAGACGCCCTTGCTGAATGTCCGACTCCCGACCTCCGTCACGCCACTGCACTATAACCTGGAGATACAGACATATATGAACTCCACTGATCCACGAGATTTTAAATTCAAGGTAGATTATATCATACAGACATTCATGGTGTTAAAGTAACTTATCTAACCAGTTATCTTATCTTATCAAATACACAAACTACTTTAAAAAATTATTACATATAACTAGCAGACCCGCTGAGTAGCCTCCCCCCCCATCTTTTTTTTCTCAGCCTCTTTCACTGTCATCTCGAAAAGTTACGTGGGGTAACTCTAGTCCGACTTGCAGAAATAAAAGAGTTATCTTTCCATGACTTTATCATCGTGGCGACGCATGGTTTGGTCTCGAAGGGAGTTATATATAGATATATACATAATGTACAGTTTGTCTTGCAAAGGAAAAAGAAAATGAACTAATTTAAATAGCTAATTAAACAACTTTTCACCATTTTGAAAAGAACAAAAATAGTACAATTAAATTATATAAGCTTTCTGCTGAATTTTTTTCTTTTACATTTTTAGTAGTCTGAAGTTGGAACAGGAGGTTCTCAACCAAATGGTTGCTTCCTTCTCGAGAGTCGAATGATCATTTGCCAGGGGTCGCATAAGACCATCGGGAATTTAAGTTGAAACAAGTGCGCCTCAAGGAACAGTATTAGGTTCACTACTATTTTTAGTTTACATAAATTATTTACAGACGATTGCATAATATATAGAACAATAAAAGCAACACAGGATACAGCAATTTTACAAAGAGAATTAGATGAATTACAGAAATGGGAATCAAATTGGAGCATGCCATTCCGCTCAGACAAATGTCAGTTATTGAGATAAACAAAAAACAAAAAAATCAAAACCATACAAATCCCGCTAATGTTATTCATGGTAAACCTGTAACACAGACTAAAAACGCAAAATACATAGGTGTTATAATAAGGCTTCTCTTCAAGTCCGAAGATCAGTGAGGATTGCAGTATTTCCCGTGGCTGCTCAGTCCCAACTGTGACCTACATATTTTGCCACACCAAGGCAAGCAGAGCCATTGGTCGATTTGGATTTCCCTTTGGTCGTCTGCGTCTGTCCTCGGCAGGGGATTGTCTTTTCGTCTCAAATATATATCCCACGGCCCTTTTTTCGAATGACATCCAGCTGTCTCGTTCGGAGGCTGCATGCAGCCAGGTGCTCTCTTCTAAAGTCAGCCAAGAAAAATTGACGCCTAAGCTGGCCTTTGAAGCGTTTCCGTGGGGCGTCTCTGTTACGTCGACCGACTTTTCGCTCACCAAAAAAACAAAAAAGACTGCCTTTGGCATACGTTCGTCCTTCATACGGAATACGTGCATAACTGTCGGACCATAGGAAGTCCCTTTTTACTGTCCATACCGGCTTTTGCAAGGACATCGCTGTTTCTAGTGCGGTTATGCCACCGTGTTATAATAAATAAAAAATTGTCATGGAATCCCCATATTAATGAACCTATCAAAGTATTAAAAAGCATTAGGACTTATTTAAAGAAATTTCTATAAATCAAAAAGGAACATAAAATTAAAAAATTAAAATGTTAGTTAACCTTCATCAGGCCAATAATAGGATTGGCATCCACAGTTATGGATCCCTTAACTCAAGAATATATTAAAAACTAGAACAGACACACACACACACAAATGATAAGTAAGATTCATGACAAACAAATATTCACATTTGACCAGAGAAGCACCTTTAGTAAAATCATTAAATTTAAAAAGCCTTCAGGATAGAAGACTTCAAAGTAAAGTAGCAAGTATAGATACAACACTAAACCATAGTCTTTAAATAGTGAGTAAGTAAGTAAGTAAAGTTTCCCCCCTCAGACCTTGCGATCTATAGGGCAGATAATGTTAAGGTCATCTGTTTCTTTGGACAACTGTTATCCGAGCAGGGTGTTATGTGGCCAGCACAACGACCAACCGCCTTTACTTTCCCCAACTAAAGTCAGGTAACCATTAGAGGGGGTGGACTCAGGGACGCCCTAAAAATCCCGAAATTACATTCTTCACCGGGATTTGAACCCAGGACCTCAGGTTCGGATGCCAAGCACTTAACCGTTCCGCCACCACGCAACCTAATCTTTAAATACAAAAACAAAATCTAATAAAATACTCAGAAAGACGCAAATATAGTGACACATTCATCGTTCCTTATGCTAGGACAAATGTGTACAAATGCTCTAGTGCTATTAGTGATGTAGTGTGTTGCCTGAGCTAGCCATGAAGACCAGCGACTGGGCAGTATTTGGGTCATTGGTTAATAAGTATCATGCGTATGACGTAATCATCTTCTTTTTTTGAAGTAACGTCTGTATTATATAAGAAAAGATTTTTTTTTTATTTAATCACAAATTTATTTTACACTAAATAAAATTACATAAAACATTAGCTATATAAATACATTATGGACGTCAGATATATAGATTTAAAAAAATTAATTATAATTTTATAACATCAGCTAAATCACATTTAGGGTCTACCTATGCCTATAAACAAAACAAATTTTACGGTTGGGGGTCGCCTCCTAGTGGGGAATCGTATTAGTGGTCGTCAAGCTTAAAAGGTTGAGAACCGCTGAGTTAGAATGTGTGCGTTTACTTAGTGAGGTATGAATATTTGCCAGATTAAAAATCTCTTTAAAACTTATGTATAAAAATAAATGAAAATCAATATCAGTGTGTAGTCTACACATTGCTAAAATCGAGATTCGTATTAGGGTAAAATGAATTTATTTTAGTTTGTTATTATTATAGGGTTGTGTTGGCTGGGTGATAAGGCGCTAAAATCCTGAACCACAGGGTATGAGGTTCGTATCTTAGTAAAGGCTGGCATTTTGAATTTGGACATTTTTAGGGCGCCCTTGAGTCATCGAGACTTTTATGGATACGTGATATTAGTTGGGGGAAGCATAGGCGGTTGGTCGTTCTGCTGGTTACATAACACCCTGCTCATTAACCGTGGGCCGCAGAAGCAGATGTTCTCTACATTTCCTGCCCCATAGATTGCAATGTCTGAAAGGGAAAATTTACTTAGGCCTACAACTTTTTAAAACAACATAAGTTAATTGACCTTTTTGACGTAATTAACCTAATTAGTGTATTGACTTGATTACTATATTGAACTAATTACCATATGGGTTCTAGTCCAGTTCTGAGTCTTAACTTATTGACAAAGTTAAAACAATGAAATACAGCAAAACGAAAACATTTGGTGAAAATATTTCTAATCCCACAGATTAATTAATAGAAATCTAGATTTATTACAATCTTAATGACATGGCTGATCCAAACTAATGCATGCAACTACACATCGTTTATTTTTTTTTTTAATACGTTTTTTGAATTATTTTATTTTTCTTTAAAGTTGCGTCTAAACAGGGCCGGTCCTACAGATTGCTGGGCCCTATGCGAAACGGATTGCGTGGGGCCTAATTTGGGTTGGGATAAGGATAATAAATGAAAATTAAAATTTTGTATTAGAAATAAACTCGTCTTTGGATTTTCTTTATAGTTTACTAAGTACAGAGTACACTATCAAATTAACTTTACGAGCCATCTACTGTTGATAGTAGTTTTCCAACAAAAAAAGCCGATAAACATTGAGAACTACTTTTTAGATTTACTATCAACTAGCAAAATATCGCTTTTTTTTTTTTTCTAAGAGGTCGAGATGGATATAGAATTAGAAGTATATCTGTATGCCAGTGACTACTAAAGTAAATTAAGTATTAAAACTTCTTGTATGGGTTAAAATTCTAGGCTGCTTATTATTATATTTTTTTTTTTTAAATGAAAGCTGACAATGCCGTTTCGTTTGTTGTTTTTTTTAATGGCGTGTAGGATTGGCGTTTTCCATATTGAATGACACCCCGAAATGAAATGTTGTCTGTTTTAAGGAGATTTCCATCAGTTTTCAGATTTTAATAATTTCAGGAGATTTTCATTACTTTTTTTTGTACTTAATTATTTCAAAAGAATTTCAGGAATCCTTTAATAATAAGTTAATATGGTTTAATTTAATAATCGCGCGGGGCCAACCTAAAGCTCTGGGCCCACTGCCGCCGCATAGGTTGTAGTGGCCTAAGACCGGCCCTGCGTCTAAACATTATAAGATAAGATTGTCTATTATCTTGTTTTCTGAATTTGATTGAACATTATATGTATTTTGTTCTCAAGGGTCATGTCAAGATTTGGGTCAAGTGTCATGGGGAGACAGACAGTATCACTGTCCACTCGCTGTATTTGAATATAGACTATAACTCTATAAGCTTCATGGGTCAGCCTACAACTACAACTGACCCCAAGTTTGTCACATACGAAGTGGATAACATCAGACAGTTTTTGATTTTCAGATTGGACAAGAATATGAGGGTAAGCTAAAGCTAAGTTCTTTGAATTTTAGGGAATTGTAGTACTAATGGATGTGGTTGCATAATGGTAAGGCGAGCTTTTTTCAAACCAATGTGTCACTGGTTCAATTCTTGATGAAGATCGGTGAAAACTGACATATTTGAGATTTTAAGTCTCACTTGAGTCCACCATAACGTAATTCGGTTATACGTAAGGTCAAGTTTGATAAGAGTCAGAACATAGAGACAAGAGAGAGAGAAAGAGACAAGAGAGAGACGAGAGAGAGAGAAAGAGAAAGAGACGAGGGAGAGAGAAAGAGAGAGAGACGAGAGAGAGAGAGAGAGAGAAACAGAGACAGAAAGAGAGAGAGAAAGAGAGAATGAAAAAGAGACCAACGAGAGACGAGAGAAAGAGAGAGAAAGAGATAGAGAAAGAGGAGAGACAGATGAGATAGAGAAAGAGAGAGAGAGACGAGAGAGAGAAAGAGAGAAAGATAAAGAGAGAGAGAGAGACGAGAGAGAGGTTGGGGATCATATATATTGAGAGATGTGTTGATAATGCAAATGTTTTTGATTTTAAGTTGAAAGAACTACACCTCTTTATAAAACATTTTTGGCGCTTTTTATGCATTGGTGTAACGCTGTGTAGGGCGTAATCTTCAAATTATTACCCACACACACACACACCAAAACACAAGACACGTGGGCGGCACGAGGCAGTAAATTCCACCCCATCATCGCTATCACTGAGGCAGACGTGAACCACAGTCCAGTGTCTCACCATGACAGTGACATGACAGTGACACCCAACTCCTCAAAGCAATTAATCTCTTTAAAAAGTTATAAAGTCATGTGATTTGTGTTCCGGGCTGAAGTACCCACTTTCATTCAGATAACACTTGAGGAAGCTCCCTGTGGCGTCTGACACGATCTTAAGGTGCCAGAAACTGTGTTAAAATACTGCCAAGTACTGTCAAGTTGTAGCTATGTCAGGGCCTTAGGTGGATCTGGATCTGGATCTGTGTCCATTTGTGTAGAAGGGAATGAATCTTTGAATTTTAAAGTCTGGTTTTAAAAAAAATTTTGATCATTTCTGAGATATGCGACAATTCTGAATTACCAATATTAATGAGTCCACGAAACTAGGTAAAAGATAAAGTCCCCAGACTTCGAGATCAATTGGGCTTATGATGTTTCTTTGGTCCACGGTTAACGAGGGTGTCATGTGGCCAGCAAAACGACCATCCGCCTTTACTTTTCCACAACTAATGTCAGAGCTGGGTGGACCTAATGGCACCCAAAAAAATTTAAAATCCAAGTATTCACCAGGATTCGAACCGGGGACCTCGGTTCGGAAGACTCACGCTTTACCTCTAAGCCACCGCGCCTTCTAGCCTAGCCTACGAAACTAAACGATCAAATTTGTTTGCGTTATTTTAACAATTGAATGTGAAATATAAGATTAATATTAAGTTGTTGAATAACATGAGAATCATTATGTTTGTTTGGTGCAAGGCTCTTATTGTAGCACAACTTAACTCCAGACAAATACCAATAAAACACCTATGAAAGGCGCATGTCCTATACTGTTAATGTTTATAAAAGTAGTAAAGTTCCCCTTTAGACCTTGTGTTCTGAATAACGGTATATAAAACAAAGTTGCTGACAAGATTAAGTCCTAGTGCGGCAATTATTTTTTATCTTATCTTATTTTATAGATGACAAGATGTTACTTCAAAAAAGCAGATAAGATGTATTTCATAATTGAAACTAGTCAAGCATTTTGATTAGTGACTTAAACTGTGATAAGTCGGTAGTTTTCCTTGCAGAATTAGGCAGCCTATTCCAGTCTCTGTGGTCTGTATGGAAGTGACCTGTTTTTTTTTTCTCATCTCGTGTCCCTTGACTTCCAATCGTATGGCTGCTGTGACAGTTTGATTAACCAAATCCCCCCCCCCACTTTTCCCAGCATTTGTTCTTAGCAGGAAATCAAGAGAGAGGCCGCTCCATTCTTTTACGTCATCCAGCTTTTCTTTGGACGACCTATTCTTTGTGCTCCCTCACTACACTAGGACGAATTCATACAGGTTTCTGAAATGCAGATTTATGAGATACAGATATACAGTTCACTTGAATTTAGGCCTGACTTTAGTAGCCTGTATTTCTGTTTTACATTAATCTGTATTTCAGTGATCTGTGTTTAACTTCTAGTATTTCATTGGCCATTATTTCAGTGTCCTGTATTTAAGTAACCTGTATTTCAGTGGTCAGTATGGTCTGTATTTCAGTGGCCTCTATTTCAGTGGCCTGTATTTAAGTGACCTGTATTTAAGTGACCTGTA
>JADKLZ010019686.1:4172986-4188621 GCA_021533235.1 Biomphalaria straminea | reverse complement strand
TATTTCAGTGGCCTGTATTTAAGTGACCTGTATTTAAGTGACCTGTACTTAAGTAACCTGTATTTCAGGGGTCAGTATTTAAGTGGCCTGTATTTAAGTGGTCTGTATTTCAGTGACCTGTATTTCAGTGACATGTATGTTTTAATTTAAGCATATGAAACAAAATATGTTGTCACAATTATTTGTGTCTAGATGCTTTATCAGAAGCGTGGGCGTCTTGCGAGCTAATCTGACCACCTAGTAAAGTGTCGACCGTGCCGCCTTCCTCTTGGACTAATAAAACAATTGTCGCTACTTAAGACAATACGGTAAAACACTATGACACTCTGCGACGTATCGAGAGTCACTGTCTTGAACAACTTCATCATGAGACCTTGATTTATTAATTAGCAATGACGTAGGACGATCTGTCTGGCTGAAATCTACGACCTCATGTTCACCCCTGGACAGGGTTAAAAACTAGCGACATTTAAGGCTAGATGAGACACTTAGATCCGAACTCAGACTTATAAACAAAAAGGAAAATCTTCAAGATATTTATAACACTTATAATGTTGGACACACACACACACACGTACAGGTGCACACATTTTCAATCATCATTGGCCTCCTTCAGTCGTAGAACGACTATGGTTTATCTCGCACACTTCCTCGTGTGGCTGTGGAACCCTATTTAGGAGAGACACTCCCATGCACAAGTATCGCAGGCAAAGGTGGTCTTCGCTAACGTGGTAGAGGAGCTGGCCATTTTCCGCGTTGTCCGTTTTCTTCCAGAGCTGAGGCACATGCTCTTTCGCTGTCCATAGCTTTCTTGGTCATTGTCTCTCCCTCATTCAAAATGGATGCTGTTGCAACAGAATAACACAGACGTTCTGAGCGATTACAATTCTTGCTTGAAAAAGTTGCTGGACAGCCATGCACCTCTTGTCACTCGTACAGTCTCAGTTAGGCCGTCTGCACCCTGGATGACGCAAGACATAAAGACTGCCAAACTTATTCGCCGACGTGCCGAACGTACATTTCAAAAGACAGGTCTGACGATACATCGACATCCTAGAAAAAAACAAGGTGAACCGTATGATTAGAGATGCGAAAGCTAGCCATATTCGACAAAAAGTTGAAACTTATGATTCTTCAAAGGAGCTATTCAGGATCACCGCTGGAATGTTAGGGGGAGCAAATAACGAACGTTTGCCGTCATCTATCCCAGTATTTGAACTCCCTGATTCTTTCAATAGATTCTTAATTGGCAAGATCTATCAGATCAAAATGACATGCCATCTTTCTCATAACAGCTTGACCACTCTCCAATCTTTCAAAATTCTTCTTTTGCAAGTCTCAGCATGTATCTGAAGATTATGTCAAAAGTACTACTTAAAAGATGCTAACTAAGTCGTGGCCTTGATCCTAATCCAACTTCCTTGCTCCTTGAATGTTCAGATGAGCTTGTACCCACACTAACATTGTTAACTCTTCACTGACTTCAAGCATTGTACCACAGCAATTTAAGCATGCACTTGTCAAGCCCTTATTGAAAAAATCGATTCTTGACCCGAAATGTCTAAAAGCTATCGCCCAGTATCACATATTCCCTTCCTGTCAAAGCTTCTGGAGCACATCGTGTTAGCGCAAATTCTTTCTCATCTAGAACAGTACTGTATCTTGGAAGAATTTCAATCTGCATATAGGAAGTGCCGTAGTACAGAGACAGCAGTGGTCAGGGTACCAAACTTAGCCACCGCGCCTAGGACTCTAGGTCATATATTTAACTTTATGATACATTTTGACAAGAATGGACCTTATTCACCAAATGTAAATACACACATTTAGCCACGTCATAATATTGATAAAATAGTGAAAAATATGGATCACGTGACACCCTTACGTATTGTGTAATTTGTATAGAACATATAGAGAAAATGTTGTTTGTTTACGTTTGGTGAATGAGGTCCATTTGTCGTCTATCAACAGGTCAACATGACTTACGGGCTAGAGATGAGCTACACATCCAGCATCAGCAACACACTGGTTGGTCTGTACTACTCCAGGTACTCCAGAGGCGAAACTAATGTGTAAGTAACGTCATAGGTGGAAACTGGGGATGAGGAACGTAAGCACATTGTGGCATCTCAAACATCTTTATTGCGTCGCATAGCCTTAATCACAAACTCGCTATCTATCTGTCTGTATGGTAAAACGTTTGTGCACTTTCTCTCTCCCACTTCCATTCTCGTAACTAGTATAAGCTTTTCACAATTATTCATTAGCATAAACGAGACACGAATCAATTAAATTAAAAAAAAATAAGTCAATGAACTACTGATAATTAATTAGGCCTACTTCGTTTGTTACCGAAACGGTAATTAAATCCTTCAGTATTAACAGCTATGGCTGAAAATGTAGTGAAAAATTTTTACAAATTATTGTATTGTACTTAAATGAAAATGATTCTTTAGAAAAAACAAAACTAATTAGTCAAATAATTATTAGTTATTAGTAATTAATTATTTTGTTAGTTTTACATTTCTGATTATATGTTATTAGTTCTTCCCCTTAAATAGGCTATATATTAATTGGACTTGTATGTACACGGTGGTTGTATGGGATAAACTTTATCGCTTGGTCTGCCTTAATGTAGTTCTCTGTGCTGTAAGAAGCTTAAGGGTCACTAGTTCCTTATTTGTCCTGAAGGCTGACTAACGAAGGTTTCTTATATACCTTACTAGCCGGATAAGACCCGCGCGCCTTAGGGTATTACTGATTTAGTGCATGGATTTAGATCTATATTCCCTTCAAATTCTTTTTTATATTAGCCATCAAAATTAAAATAGTGTGTGAAAATGGTTTTACCCGTTTAGCCGAATGGTTTCTACCTAATATAAACACTGTCAGCACTTGAACAATACGAATAACATCTTTGTGAACAAAATAAAATATAACTTTTTATTACAATGTAGACAAAATCAACTTGTGATGAAATGCAAATAACTATAGTACACTTTAGTTATAACAAAATGGTATTTTCAACAAAATCTCACTGCAATGACGCTTATTTTCAGTATGGCGTTCTGGAGTCGTCTGTCCTACCTAAGACCACTAACCCTTCCTGTCAAAGCTTCTGGAGCACATCGAGTTAGCGCAAATTCTTTCTCATCTACATACATACATTACATACATTACATATATTACATACATTACATACATTACATACATACATTACATACATACATTACATACATACATACATTACATACATACATTACATACATATATTACATACATACATTACATACATACATTACATACATACATTACATACATACATTACATACATACATTACATACATACATTACATACATACATCCATTACATACATACTGTTATAAACCTGGTGGTGGCACAGATGCCGAAGTGTGATTACTCTTGGTTCACACTAGGACGTGATATCATTAAAGAACCAGTTGAGCTAAGAATGGACGGAAAGATTCTGGAATGGGATAAAAAGCCAAATACCTAGGGGTCACCCTCGATCAGAAATTGACACTGTGCGACCATATACAGCATGTACGCGAAACAGCCTCCGAGAGGCTGAACATCGTAAAGAAGCTAGCTGGAACGAAGTGGGGAGCGAATGCGGGTGTACTGAAAACACTGTACATGGGTGCAGTTCGGTTTCACGTGGATTACAGTCTCACTGTTCAAGTCTGGGCCTCGCAAACGTCTATAGCGAAGCTCGACGCGGTCGAGAACCAAGCCATAAGACTCATATGCGGTACGTTTCGCACCACGGCAGTCGAAGCTGGCTAGATCATGGCCAATGTGCCGCCGTTCAAATTGCGCAGAGAGCTCACGAGAGATACGGGTGGCTGGAGGAGGGATGCCCTCTCAGAACAACTGGGAGGGTAAGAGACGTCTCAAAAACCGGCCCTGCTTTATGCATGTGGCGCGTGGGCTGTTTAGAGAGATGAAAATCTACCGGAAGAGCGGGCTGCTCTTTCCCCGACCGGTTCCTTCCCCCTTGACAAAGCTTTCCGCATGCCGACGGTGCAAAGGAGCTTCATCGACCCGGCAGTCACAAAGCAGTGCGATCCTAAACGGCTACTACAAACCGCCAGAGAAACCATCACTTCGTACCCGGCCGGAGTGACCACTATCTACGCGAATGGCTCCGTGAGGATGCTCGAGGGCACTACCAAAGCTGGATATGGGGCGGAGGTGCGACTCTCAGGAAACCCCGAAAGTGTGGAGCTGAGTGGGCCCTGCAGTGGCAAGAGCAGCACAGAAGCTGAACTCGAAGCAATGCTCGCAGCATTGACGTCGGTAGCGGAAAGAGTCGGGGATGGATCCACGGCCCCAGCGGACGTGGTCATCTTTACCGATTCAATCTCTGCCCTTGATGCCCTTGAAGGGCAGCTTGCAGGTGTCGGACAGGTAGAAGCACTCCTCACAGAGGTGGAGCGCCTTCTGCAGCTCAATGTAAATAGTTTAATACAGTGGGTTCCATCCCATTGTGGTCTGGTCAGTCATCAGAGGGCTGACTTTTTAGCGAAAGCCGCGGTAGCAACGAGCACCTTAAATGATGAACCGTACAGTCTTGCGACCGTGGTACGCTAGCTGGGACGCTTCCGAAAAAGGCCGAGAGCTTCATAGGCAGATGAGTAGACCAGACCGAAAGGATGCATGGTGGACGCTCTGCCGTGCGGAACAGGCAGTCCTAGCCCAGTTCCGAGTCGGACATTGCCCAATAGGTGCGTTTTTTGGGCGATGGAGGGAGAACTTCGACACACGGTGCCGCCACTGCTTCGAGGACGACGAGACAATAGAGCACATTCTCCACAAATGCCACGCTCTGCAAGATGAACGATCGGGACAAGGTAATGAGAGAGAGAGAGAGAACTGGTCCATGTGTGGCAGAGGGTTTGTCCTTGAACGGGGAAAAGGCGACCCTACAACTCACTGCACACTTCCTTTTCCGTGCTCTAAGGGAGTAATCTCAGCACGGTTTATTTCAAATGGGGTATCTGATTCTGTGGCACAGATGGAAGAGGGTAAATGGTGTGTGTTGTCAGCCGACACAAAATCGCCCCAGGCCAGACGAGCGGTCAAGCGTGACAAGTTATGACGGTCAGCCTAGACGAGCCGGTTCGCGAAACATCGGCGGGGTGAACAGAGCTCAGGAGCGTCACGAGAATTATAGTCATCTGACCACCTAGAAACGCCGAGGAGCGTTCTGTCCGGTTCGAGAAGGCCAGCAGGGACCCTATATAAGGAGCGCAGGTATCAGAGACAAGTCAGTCACAACTTCCTGATCTACGGTCCGTTACGACCTTTCAGTACAAGTTCGAGGCGAGACAGAGAGACCAGTGCAAGAGTTGATACGGCGATACGGTGTTAACGTGGGTTAGGACTCACGTGCTACCAATTGTACAGTATTGGCTGTTATTTATTCACATTAAACCTTTACGTTACTTTGGAGCCCGGATTTGTCAAGTTCTTTCAGTTGGTGGTGTATGGTGCAGTTTGCAGAGAGCCTGGATAGTGAGATTCGTAACAATACATACATACATTACATACATACATTACATACATACATTACATACATACATTACATACATACATTACATACATACATTACATACATACATTACATACATACATACATTACATACATACATACATACATACATATACAGATACTTACTGATACGACACGTTTGAGGTTGTCTGGATCAGGCAATATATAAAACATTTTAATTGGAAAAGATCAATGAATAAAAAAAAAGTTCAAAGACTGAACTTCCTTTGTTTTTACTTTGATCCAACTGGATTGATGTCTGGTTGTTTTGATAGTCCCAGGTTTGAATCCTGCCCACCAGTTGCGTAGCTATGATGCCGGGAAGGGTGGCGAGAGTTTAAAAATTATTACGCAAAATGAAAGGCCTATATCGAGAGCAAGCCACCTCGGACCCCTAAATGATGGAAAATTCCAAGCTACGCCAGACACCATCTTATGACCGACTTACTGAATGTTCGGGCTATGATATAATAATCTTTAATTCTGAAGGAACATCCGAAACATTTAAAACAGTTGTCTCCCTCAGCAGTATATCTTTATATTTTTCAGTCAGCTTATAGACTTATTAATAGCCTCTGATTGACAGGTATCTAGCTACAACATCGTTCCAGCCCACTGACGCCAGGAAGATGTTCCCTTGCTTTGACGAGCCGGCCATGAAAGCAAGTTTTAACATCACACTGGTCAGACCCATCGACATGATTTCTCTGTCCAACATGGAGCTTTTGGACAGCAGAGAAACTTTGTAAGAACTTTGACCTTAACCTTTATATGATGTCAGCTTAAGGGGAGCCAACTCAAACACAGGGCCGGGCTTGGGTAATTAGAGGTCCTAGAAGAAGTGAATAGGGTGGCGCCAAATGAAAAAGAAAATATGCAAGAAATTAAAAACTATCCTAGTATCTACATCTAAATAGGTTAAATTCATAACTCTTTTAATCTGCACTACCAACCAATTCATATCATGTGTCATAGTAGCGCCCGTGTGGAAACGATTTGGCTAAAGGGTAGCAAAACAAGACTCCCCTGGGGGTGCCTAAGGGGGTGCGAGAGCATCCTCATTGCACTGTGCGAAGTTGTAAAAAGGCTCCCACAACCTTGTCACAATCCACGCGCTGTTCCTCAATGGGCCGTTACATGGCGTGTCCCGCACGGTTAGCCTGGTATAGAAAAGGAAAATGGCGGGGGGTCCTAGTGTACGCGGCCTCATGCCGCGAGTCTGACCCACCCGCCAGACAAAACAGTGTACACTGTTCTCATTCAGGCCGGTGAGAGGGAGCTCTTGTTCACTTTTGCTTGCCTAGAGTTACAAGGTTCAAAGGCTCAACTCCACCTGACAATTTCAAGAAGAAGAAGAATATGTCGCTATGACGCACAATTTTTTAATTAACGAGAATTAATATCACGCCCCTTTAATTCAATAGTCTAACAAGCAGATGCAAAAGATTTGTAAATAGGCCATGAGGTTTAGACACTACAGTCACTTTAGTAGAGACTTCGAAATAAAATATCATGCATGTTCTGCCTTGTCTGATCCATGATATTATCATTCTGAACCCCACAATTATCGGAGGTTCTAGGTGGGTACAACACGTGTGTGCTCCCTCTTAGAATAACAAAAATTTATGTTCATTTACAATAAATAACAAGTATTTATAACATTGTGATGGTCATTATGTCTTTGCATTTTTAGAAAGTACTTCCGATGAGCAAAAGTCCAAAATATGTCAGAGATAGTTGTGTTAATGAAAAAAATAACAGACACTTCTTACGAAATAAAACATTTTTGTACTCCTAGTAGTGTTCACAACAAGAAAATAAAATATTTAAAAATTTGAAAAAAATCCTATATTAAACATAGTTGCATCAATTACTTTGGATTAGGCATGTCATTAAATTTGACATAAATATAGTTTCTCAATAAAAAAGCATTTATACAATTTAAAAAAAAATACTCGTGTCTCAAACATTCTTAGGCTCATCAAGCCAACACGCTAACCACTCTGCTAGTAACAGCTAGTGGAGACAGTAAGTTCTGTAACGAATGTATGTATATAAGTTGTACTTGAACTATTTATAAAATACCTTGATACTCCTAGAGTCCTAGATGCATGATCACCTTGTAAGGTGTATTACAGATGTAAGTATGAACGCAAAGATCTACCTCAGGTCACAAACAGTTAAAACTAACAGACAAGATCAACGGATAGAAACTTGAGATGAAGATGAAAATATCATAGCAATCTTTTATACATAATGAGCCACAGTTGAGTCAGTTACACAAAACGATGTTATCCCTGTAAGATCCTAGCAATAACAGATCTAAAAGCCTACAATACTAATCTCTAACCCAAATTCCCATGTCGCGTTCACAATCAGTCTATTATAGTTCGTGCTGTTGATATAAGCTTTGTAAAAGATTTATCACACACTATTAACACACAATATAAATTCATGTCAATAATACAAAAAATGTTTAAATTTCGCTTGCTTACAATTTTTTTTTTCTGTTACAGTAAATCTCAAAACTAAAGTCGTATGCATTGTTAACTTTATCTTCCAGAGTAACGTCTGTAGCATATAGGGGGAAGATGCTCTATAGCCTAAAGAGATTTTATAAGAGTAAAGAGATATTATTGTAAATATTTGTTACTTCGTATGAGAATCTCATTAAGATGTATATATATTTTTTTTCTTTCAAAGCCAAGACGGCAGCATTACCTACGTGAAAGATGTGTTTGGTCAGTCACCCATCATGTCGACCTACTTACTGGTCATCGCCATCTGTGACTTTACCTACCTGAGCGCAACTACCAACAAAGGCAAGGAGGTACACCTCTCGTAACAGTGTCTTTAAGACTGCAAGATGAAAATGATTTGAAAGCTGTGTTACGTGCACTTTTACTTTGTCTTCGATACTCTGTCTTCGATACTTCGACTTCCATACTTTGTCTTCGATACTCTGTCTTCGATACTTCGACTTCCATACTTTGTCTTCGATACTCTGTCTTCGATACTTCGACTTCCATACTTTGTCTTCGTTACTCTGTTTTCGATACTTCGACTTCCTTACTTTGTCTTCGTTACTCTGTCTTCAGTACTTTTTCTTTACACTTGTCTGCAATTCTTTTCCCTTCGATGCTTTGTATTCGATACTTTGTCTCCAATACGCTGTCTTTGATACTTTAGTCCACACAACTCTAATGGGTACCTGACTTATAGTCGTTAGTGCGCAGTTATTTCCCTTAGATACGTTTTATTTTTTAAAGATTTTTTTATAATTTGCTTTATTAATATATTGTCTTATTGATATTGATAAGAATCAAGGATAATAATAACGAGCTAACATTTATTTTAATTCTGACTAATTACATGCATAATGTTCTATCTTCCAAGTTTCGAACCTACGCCGTCCCGGAGCTTCTAAACTCGACCAAGTACTCACTGGACATCGGAGTAAAAATTCTAGACTACTTTGAAGAATTTTTCCACATTTCCTACCCTCTTCCGAAATTAGGTGAGTCTAACGGCTTTCTAACCGGCTTATAGGTACTTAGCAGAAGCACTATATTTGAGGGACTTATTTTAAAGTAGAAAATAGGACAATGAGGGATAACAAATACAATCTTTATTCCATAGACATGATTGCTCTCCCTGATTTTCTTCTTGGAGCTATGGAACACTGGGGTCTCATTTCTTATAGGTAAGTGTTAGTCATATAGACACTTTGGGTAATATATAGACACGTTGGGTAATATATAGACACTTTGGGTAATATATTGTTACGAACTTCACTTATCAGGCCTTCAGCAAACACTGCTTAACACAACACAACACATCTAACACAAGAACTTAACAACAAGAGCTTCAATAACACAGTGGCGGTTTAATCACAAATACAACAACACAGCCAATACGACACAATTGGCTCCAGTAACTACAAATGCTTAACATGAATGGAACTGTCTAACTAACACAAGTCTCTCTAGCTCGTACAAGCTACATTTTCGGAGACTGTTCGTAACACCAGTCCTCTCTGCTTGCTATTCTGCTGGACTGTCCTGCAACTGTCTCTCTCTAACACACTGCTCTAGTCCGTCCAAGCTCTAGATCACATCAGCACAGCACAGGTCACACCAGGGACAGCCGTTGACCTGTGACCCTTTGTCTGTGTGTGTCAGTGGGTCTCACACATACACAAATTTCAGTCCGCTACCTAAGTTACAACAATATAGACACTTTGGGTAATATATAGACACTTTAGGTAATATATAGACACTTTAGGTAATATATAGACATTATGTGCATAGAGGACATTATTTACACGGAGGAGGGTTCCTGATAGCTACCGAGACAGCCGAAGAACTCTTTGTTGTGGTCGGTCGTTGACTTGTAGCACCAAACTTCTGGTTGACAATTAATCCGCTGTAGGCGGAAATAATAACAAAGAATATATTTGAGTAGCTAAAGATAGCTGTTATTTCGATATAGATAAGTTTAACTTGAGAATAACCTTATAATTATGTAACAAATCTAACGCAAGTAGATATATATAGTCATATTTTAGTATTGATTACTGTATTGTTCTAAAATAATTTATTTAAATTATTTACCCATTAATCCATGTGAAGGTACGTGAGACGACTCCCGGATGGGTAAAGACATTTTTAGCGGTCCCTGTAAGGGGAAAAAGCCGCTATTAGGTTTGTGCAAAATGTCCGTCTGTCCGTCTGTCTGTCTGTCCGTCTGTCACACTCAGGGCGCCAAAACTAGAAGAGATACGAAAAATATTTTTTCACCATCAAATGCGGCTTGAAAAGTTTAGGTGCAAAGGCTACTTTTAGTTTTCTAAAAGCAAACCGTTTAATTTATAAAATTAATTATGCAAGCGATTTTTTAATAACAAAACACCAATTCTAAAACATTTACGTAAATCTAAGGGAGGAAATGTTACTGTAAGAAATGCTCTTGGCATGTAGATATCACGCACATTTTTTAAAATGAACTTTTAGCAGCGGCTTTCGTGTACTAGCGTAAAGCCCGGAAATGACATGATTCTCAACTAATTTCCTAAATTTTTTAAAAAATCAGATTTAAAAAAAAAATTGTTTAGTGCCTCCATTAGAATGAAACAAGCAAATTTATGTGCGTTTTGTCTGTTGGTTGGTCTGTCCGTCACGGTTAGAAATAAACACTAATGGCTTTTGAAAATATGATTTAACCTTTACTGTTCTTTCAGAAATATTGCGATAGTTTAAGGATGGGAGCATACAGGAATTGAGCCAGGGACTTAGAAGGAACATCCGTAACATCTTGCAAATAGGCGGATCTGACAGGGATCCGACTCCGATGGGGGCCGCCTCTGAGTTTGTGTATCACACAAACTCTCTTTGTAATCTTGTTGTTTATAAGTTATCTCTTTCACGTTTAAACTTGACATAAATATTTGAGGTACCTAACAATATCTAAATCAATGAAAAAATTAACAAAATTGTTAATCAAATATTGGAAATTAATTACTTAGTCTTGTTATTCGAAAAAGAAAAGGAAGTAAATGCTACTTATTGAGCAAGTAGTTGTATACTTGGAGTTATTTCCATTTTTACTCGTTTTTCGCCCTCATCCCATTTTCGGATCAAGTTGACATTCTGAGTAACTATTTGTAATCAATAATATATACAAGCGCAATAAAACAATTAATTAGCAATCATTTAGTGGTATTTAATTAGTTTTGTTTATATAGAAAAAAGGAGTTTATGCCACCAGTATTGAGATATATTACAGGGATTTATTAGATTTTTGTTATATAGACAAAAAAAGGAGCTTTCGACACCTGTAATGAGATTTTTCGCAGTGATTTTGCAGTTTTTCCACTGAAATGAGCTTTGTTTTTTTGTGTTTTTTTTTTTAATTCTGCTTGTTATTACCAGAGTACACTTAAAAGTTTTGTTATCAGTTATTACTAACATATGTCATTGTTTTCCCCACAGTGAGAGGGCCTTGTTGTTTAAAGAAGGGGAGACAAGCGCACGTGACAAGGAGTATGTAGCTATAGTTGTGTCCCATGAGTTGGCTCATATGGTGAGAAGTGATTTGCAAATACTAGTATGTAAAATATTTAACTTGTCAACCCACGGCGTAGCATACGCCGCTATTTTGCAGGGCCGGCCTTAAGCCATTGCAATTTCATAGGACCCGCGCTAATTCTAGATGTAAATTATTAAATTTAACCATTTTATAACTTTTAACAGATTTCACGCGGTCTACTGATTTACCAGGAGCTCCTGGACGCCGCGCAAGTTACTTTACCTCAACGTGGCGCCGGCGTGGAAACGGCTCACTAGGGGAGGTGAGCTAGGCGAAAAAAGTAACAAACAGGACTCCCGTGGGGGTGCCAACGGGAAAGATGAGAGACTGCCCATTGCACTGTGCGTAGTTGCAAGAAAGCTCCCACAGACCGTTACCTAATCCATGCGCTGTTCCTCAAGGGACCGTCTCAATGGCGAATCCCGCACAGTCAGCTTGGTATAATGAAGGAACATGGTGGTGGCGCCCGGTACTACTTAGTGGTATTGGAAACAGCAATGCCCTATAGACATTGACTTGGGTCCCTCCCAGACAGGCCTGTGGTCCGCAGGTTTTTTTTTTACTGTTTGTTTTTGTTCTCGGACGGATTCAGACAGGTTTTTTTTTCAAACTTAGAGATCGAAGAGCCTTCGGCTCAGCTCTTAGACTATCCAGCGGAGCTCCTGGAAATCTCTTGAAATTGCAAAATATACGAAAAAGTCCTGGAAATCTTCGGAAATGATTAAAACCTTTTGAAAACTCACACAAAGCTCCTGAAATATAAATACATAATTGTCATTTGGGGTATCATTCAGTATGGAAAACAGTCGATAAAAAATAAACGGCACTATACAATACCCGTAATTGTGGATTCTAGTGAAAGAAGCTTCTCGCGCCTCAAACTAATGAAGAATTACTTGAGGTCAACAATTCTCGTATATAGATTGAAACATTTGGTAATTCTTGCTATTGAGCGTGATATATGTAGGATATTAGTTTGTTATGATAAATAACAATTTCTTGTTGATGTAGCACACCTTTTTGTGTAACCAGCTTAATGCTGAAAACTTTTAATCAATGTTGTAACACAAACTGATTATAATTAAAATAAATGTTGCCACTGTCATAGTCAGTAACGGTAGGATCAATACATATTTTCTCTCTCAACTCTGTGGGTGCTAAAAATAAATTAAATCTAGAAGATTACTTTGGTTATCTAGGCTGAAGATAAAAATTTAAAAAAATAAAATCAATAATCTGACTTTTTCGCTGTTAATTTGAAATGCATTTTGAAACATAGTAATTTAACAAATGTGATAACAGTATATCTACTTGGTATGATTGGAAATCTAACAAGCAAAATATTACAAAAAAAAACGTTAAAAAAGTGTAAGTTATTGGCAGAGATTGAATGATACATTGTAAAATAGTAAAATAATCTTTTTAAAGCAATATTCCTTAACACAGCCATTCTCCAAAAATATAAACAACAAATGTCAGGTGATCATCACTGTGTGTATACGTCATTAAACATCTGGGCGTAGCCATTACTTAATTTGAGATTTCTTATTATTCAATGCAGTGGTTTGGTAATCTCGTTACCATGTCCTGGTGGGATGACCTCTGGCTAAATGAAGGCTTCGCCAGTTACATGGAGAACCTTGGAGTGGACTACGTTGAGCCGGACTGGAAGATAGTAAGACCTATATATATATATATATATATAAATATATAAATTATATATACGTTATGAAAAAATAATACATGTAACATAATAGCGAAACATTGCTGTTGCTGAGACGTTATACAATGTGGTACCAGCATGAAGGAGGTAATAACATGTTACATTTTCAAATTTCATTTTTCTTGGTTATCTCCCGTGTTCTTATTTTCCAGTTTGATACCTACGTAGTTCAATACATGCACACAGCTCTAGCCAATGACGGACTTGTGTCGTCACATCCTCTCTATGTCCCAGTCAATCATCCTGACGAGATCAACGAGATATTCGATTTTATCTCTTATTCAAAGGTAAGCTGTGGATAAATATGTTTGTAATTTGTATGTATTATGTTGAAAAAAGTGATTGAATCTATATCATAAGCGGAAAATATTAGTGACTGATTGAGGGGTCGTTCGTAATTGATATCACGCAAAAATGACCTTTTTTGACCATCCCTCCGCCTTGTCACAAAGTGTCACAAATTCCCCCTCTGCATCACGTCACAAAATAAACAAAAATTATTTATTTCAAATTATTTATTTCTCATCAATTTTTTTCCCAAAGAGGTTTCATGTGCTCATCGATAGTATACACGGGAAGATTTTCTTCTTCTGCTTGAGGAGCTGACTCGAAAATTAAATTGTCTTCAATGAGATCTTCGTCTATCCATTCCACACTCTCCTCACCTGCGTTTCCCAAATCTACAAGGACTTAGTTGTCTTTTTTTTAGCGGCCCCTGTAAGCGGAAAAGCCACTATTAGGTTTGTGCAAAATGTCCGTCTGTCACACTCAGAGCGCCAAAACTAGAAGAGATACGAAAAATATTTTTTCACCATTAAATGCGGCTTGAAAAGTTATGATGCAACGCATGGGCGTAGCCAGGGGGGGGGTTCTTGGGGTTCAAACCCCCCCCCCCCCAAATAAAAACCCCCCCCCAGAGGGGGGGGGGGGTCGGAATTTACTTACAAATTTTTTTATTCGATTTTGTTAACTTTAGGCGAGATTTCAATACTAAACCATCATTTGTGTTAGAGGCCACCGTGGCGCTCTGCGATAATGGACTAGGCCCAGGCGTCGCGCCTGGGGGGTGCTGGCCACCTGACTCACACTCTAGCGTAGAGGTCACAACTCCCCTGTATGTGCTTGAGGCCAACGTGGCGCTCTGTGATAATGGACTAGGCCCAGGCGTCGCGCCTGGGGGGTGCTGGCCACCTGACTCACACCCTAACGTACTGCCGGTCACCGTGGGGGGCACAACTCCCCCGTATGTGCATGAGGCCGTCGCGGCACTCTGAGATAATGGACTAGGCCCGGGGGTCGGTCCCGGGGGGCGCTGGCCACCTGACTCACGCCCTTCGAGTTCGCGCTGCAAATGAGAGAGAAACGCTCTCTCCTGTAGAAAGGTTTTCCGATGGTAGCATAATTTGCGACCACAAACCCATCGTAGACGTTCGTAGGCCGGAGCCTGTTTGGGTACTGCTCATACCCGCTTTCGATTTCGATTTGGACTTTTTCATATTGGAGAAAATGCCCCAGGGGGGGCGGACTGGTGGTTTGCACGTATGACACCTAGGTTGTCCCAATCGTTGGAACAATAGCTGAATGTCCTGGACGGGTGTCCAAGACCGCTGAACCCATTGTCGGCACTGCTAGCTTACCCTCGGAGAGGGGAAATTTTGGAGACCGCTTCTTTCAACGCTCGTTCCCAATGCCATTGGCCTCGACGGCTTCGTGCAATGCTGTGTTTCCGGAAACACTGGTACCGGGATCTCCCAACGTCAACGGCGCGCCGTATCGTAGCACGCAGACTCCGGTCTTTTCGCCCCCGTAAATAGTCTTGTGAGCCAAATACAGTGGTTACTAGGTTAGCCATGCTCCCCCACGCGGTGGGGGGCGGAGACGAGTGACTATTCGAGTTTTACATTGATCACCTGGCCATAAAAACCTGTAATCAAAAACCAGTTCTTCTTGGCCACCTCCACATGAGGTGTTCACGCGACAACCACGATGAGGTGAGAGCTGGAAATCTGCCGCGCGCCGCTCCCCCAGACCCCCTTGCGGCCAAGGGGGAGAGTCTACAATTTTTCCACTAACTCCAGGAAGAACATATTCTAGGGCACAATAAACGCCTTCCGAAACAATGAAGCTAATAAAAATTAATTATGTACACACACACACACACATATATATATATATACACACATATATATACACACATATTTAAATTTTTTTAAATTTTCACTATGGGGGGGGGGGGCGGGGGGGGGGGA
>JADKLZ010019686.1:4156113-4172886 GCA_021533235.1 Biomphalaria straminea | reverse complement strand
TCAGAGCGCCAAAACTAGAAGAGATACGAAAAATATTATTTCACCATCAAATGCGGCTTGAAAGGTTTAGGTGCAAAACCCTCCCCGAAAAAAAATCCTGGCTACGCCCATGATGTAACGGCTACTTTTAGTTTTCTAAAAGCAAACCGTTTAATTTATAAAATTAATTATGCAAGCGATTTTTTAATAACAAAACACAAATTCTGAAACAATTACGTAAATGTAAGGGAGGAAATGTTACTAAAAAAAATGCTCTTGGCATGTAGATATCACGCACATTTTTTAAAATGACTTTCTGTCTGTCTGTCCGTCTGTCAGACTCAGAGCGCCAAAACTAGAAGAGATACGAAAAATATTATTTCACCATCAAATGCGGCTTGAAAGGTTTAGGTGCAAAACCCTCCCCGAAAAAAAATCCTGGCTACGCCCATGATGTAACGGCTACTTTTAGTTTTCTAAAAGCAAACCGTTTAATTTATAAAATTAATTATGCAAGCGATTTTTTAATAACAAAACACCAATTCTAAACCAATTACGTAAATGTAAGGGAGGAAATGTTACTAGAAAAAAATGCTCTTGGCATGTAGCTTTAGACATATAGTTGTCACGCACATTTTTTAAAATGAACTATTGGCAGCGGCTTTCGTGTACTAGTGTAAAGCCCAGAAATGACATGATTCTAAACTAATTCAGATGTTTAAAAAAAAATTGTTTAGTGCCCACATTAGAATGAAACAAGCATATTTTTGTGCGTTTTGTCTGTTGGTTGGTCTGTCCGTCACGGTTAGAAAAAAACACTAATGGCTTTTGAAAATATGATTTAACCTTTACTGTTCTTTCAGAAATATTGCGATAGTTTAAGGATGGGAGCATACAGGAATTGAGCCAGGGACTTAGAATGAACATCCGAAACATCTTGCGAATAGGCGGATCTGACAGGGATCCGACTCCGACGGGGGCCGCCTCTGAGTTTGTGTATCACACAAACTCTCTTTGTAATCTTGTTTAAATAATTGTTTTTGTTCTCTGTGCTCGTGTTTTTTGGATGGTGGGAAGAATTTTGTTTGTTTTTTTTATTATTTTTTTTCAAAAGAGTTAACGATGCAAAGTAGACCACACTAACTAATTTTGTTAGTTGTTTTTTTGTTTTTCTGAATTTTAAATTTGTTACGTCACAAATCGCTATACCCCTTTTCCCCTTTGTCACAAAGTGTCACATTTTCTCATACCCACCTCCCTCCTAGAGCGTGACGTCAATTACAAACATCCTCTTATGTATGTACCTACGTATGTACCTATGTATGTACCTATGTATGTACCTATGTAGGGAATTTTGCTAACTATCCAATGAACTCGTATGGAATTTCGTACAAACGCTCCTTTGACCACGTAGACGTACCACTAAAGACACCGTATTGACAGATTCACAGAGTAAGCAATTGTTAATAATAAATAAACAATTATGATTAATAGAAACGAATTGATATGTGTCACCACCTCAAAGTTGGTGCCATTGTGTGGACACCCCAGTTAGTATATTGTGAACTCAATTCACTACCATGTTGTGAGAATGTGAATACTTTTAATCATGTGTGAACAGTCAGTCAGAGAGAAACTTTGAAGCAGTCACTAGAATGTAGTTGTTACAAGAAGTTGATTTGATAAAGTTGTTTAAGTTATTTGTAATAGACTGGAGTTATTTACTATGAGTATTTTCTGAATCATTCGTTTATGGATATTTCAATTATTCTGAAGTTTGTGTATCATTTTCTACAAGTGGAGTATATATTTCTACTTATTAAAGTATTATTTGTGTCTGCTACATAACGAGTCATTTCGTCATTTACAAGTGAAGTTTGTACGTGTAGACTATATATAGAGTATTGATCCTGACGAGACTACAATTAACAAGTTTATGAATGAACCCGCATGTCACCTCCACGCCTACAGTGAACGCAGTACTACAGTAACATTCAACAATATAAACCCAGGGTGACAATATGTGACAAAATAAATATGGGTTAACAGGAAGGGGGCATTCGATTGAGGATTTCTTTAAATGCATTTGTTTCTCTTGGTGAGAGGTTCTCACTCTTTTTAGCTCGGCGTGCCCCTTTTCACAATTCCTCATGTAGGCCTATTTGCGACCCCCAAAAGTAAATTATTTTTGTTTAAAATTAAAATTGTATGCCGAATGTAAATATCTGATTTGCATTGCCAGAGCTTATTGTTTAATCACGGCATAACATGTCATTATATTCTTGAAATATATATTTCTCCTTATTATCCGATTACAAATAAATGACAGAATTTCTTTATGGTGTGCTTTTATTTACATTTCTATTTCATTGTCACATTACCCACATGTGTGACAGTTGTTTGTATATAAACTTTATAACTAATAGGCTGTATCGAGAAATAAATATATTATTGCAAATAGAAGGAGCATGTGAAAAACACAGACAAATTAAAACATGACTGCAAACGTTTGATCCAGATTTGTGTAATTAAATATTTTACTGTTCAACTAATTTCTGAATTCCTACAAATTTTTAATTTACATTTTTTCTTTTGAGTTCTGGCAAGTGCAAACTTAATGTGAAGTAGATTTGGAAAGTAGCAGGAAATGTTGTCCACAGACATGCGCAAACGCTCTTTCACAAAAATTATCATTTTATGTGTTTGCCAAGCTTAATATCATTTTCCTCATAGTCATAGAGAGTAGATAAGGTTGGAAGCATGTAAATATTATTACTATTTTCGCTACAAATGATATACTGTTTTTGTTTATTTATTTATTCCTGCTTAAGAGGTGTATATTGTCAGGAGTAATGGTCTAGGGTATGCCGGGTCCTCACCTGACTGTACTGACTTTCTGCGGGGGTTAATATCTAGCCGCGGCTCGTCTACCTTGGCACCCCTACCAGCAGGACAAGTAATAAGTTCATTAATTAACAATAGCAACTGCAACAACTAGAGATGTATACTAGTGGATAAGACTGTTGTATATATCAACAAGATTTAATGACATAATGATACGACGAGGCATAATTAATGAATACATATCAAAAGTTCATTGATCATTTAATAGGCTTTTCTTCGAGTCCGAAGATTAGTGAGGAATACAGTGTTTCCCGTGGCTGTGCAGTCCCAGCTGTGATCTACATATTTTGCCACATCCAGGGCAAGCAAAACCATTGTTCTCAGGTGGTCGGTTTAGATTTTCTTTTCTCCAGTTGACCAGGCTGTTGTTGAGACGGTGACGTGGCCGTTTGACACACAGAGAGATAGTGTCGAGCACTGTTTTCGTCAGCACAGCCGTTGATAGGACACGCTGTTTCAGCAGACCCCCCTGATCATTTACAACTCGAGTAAAAGTATATTCTAAAACAACATAGCGCACCTTAACATTAGTGCCGAAGTCGACCAGGGATAACAACGCCCACACCCCCACACCATGGGTGATAGTCAAACACCAAGTCTACACCGCAAGCAAGGACCAAACCAAACAACTTCGAGATTGACTCCACCAGATCCCAAGCCTGAGTCCCCAAAACTGGGGAAGAAAACACCAAAGATACACATTATAAGGAGATCCAACATTCGCCCACCAGAAGCAAAGCAAGGAAGCAAAAATGACATCAACAAAAGCGCGAAAGCGCGTTCTTAGAAATTAAACTTATGGTGCACTACGGAAAACACGAAGATAAGCTGCGCATGACAATGATGCGAGTGACCAATAGCTGAAATACACTTAAACTGCATGGGGGAGCTAGGGAGCATAAAGTCCATCAAGAGCCTCTTACCTGAGCACTACGGGAAGCCCATGCTTTCATCCCCTGCTACCGTTTAGAGTTCATCCAAGGTTCATGTTGTCCGATTCGTTGTGGATTTCTAAACAAAGTTCAAGAAATAAAATTCAAATTTATGGAAGTCTTATTTGACCTTTTTGAAACGTACATTTTTTAGTTCATATATTACGGATTTATCACAAATATTATTTTCAAGAAATTGGAGTCTTTTTGTGATTTAAACCACTACATTTCAGAAACATGTCAGTGTTAAAAATCACTCTTATGCTTAATGACAATAGTCCACATGTATGGATACTTAATCCATAAATATGCATTAATTTAAACTTTTAATTAATATATCTGTTGGACAATTAAAACGTTGGAAATTTATTCTGAATCAGTAATGTTAGACATCTTTCCTCGAAAAAACAATATATTTAGTCAATTCCAATAAAAAACAAGATTACAAAGAGAGTTTGTGTGATACACAAACTCAGAGGCGGCCCCCGTCGGAGTCGGATCCCTGTCAGATCCGCCTATTCGCAAAATGTTTCGGATGTTCCTTCTAAGTCACTGGCTCAATTCCTGTATGCTCCCATCCTTAAACTATCGCAATATTTCTGAAAGAAGAGTAAAGGTTAAATCATATTTTCAAAAGCCTTTAGTGTTTTTTTCTAACCGTGACGGACAGACCAACCAACAGACAAAACGCACAAAAATATGCTTGTTTCATTCTAATGGGGGCACTAAACAATTATTTTTTTAAAAAATCTGATTTTTTTAAAAATTTAAGAAAGCGTTACAGGTAACTTACTGTCTTGTTATTGTTACAGCGTTAGAGACGGATTAGCAGGTTGGCGTGATGTGGTACGGTATGTTTAGTTTATCCTTACGGGGCCCCGCACATGACACACGCACAGGGTCCCGCGCACTGCTAAGGACGCCCCTGTTCGTGGCAACAAATAGAGTAATATTCTTAGTTTTTGCTGCAAGCACGTTTGATCTCTTTTAAAAGTAAAATAAATCGGCAACAAATCTATTGAAGATTTGCATTAAAATGTAAAACTAACTTTAACTTTTCTCTTTCGGAAAAATAGTTTAAAACGTACTGGTATTATTTGTCAATCAAATATATTAAATTATGTATTTACAAACAAATTTTGGACACCCCCCTAAGTGGGGGCCCGGGGGGATTTTCAAAATCGCCCCCCTCCCCCCCCCCTACGCTACGCCACTGCAACCCAGAACCGCCTCTTTCGGAAGAAAAGCAATTAACCACTCGGTCACAACGCCATCTTGACACCCGTAAATAAATTAGTAAGGCATATAGATGTGTAATATGATAGGCAGTTCAATTTAAATTGAAATACAAAATAGAATTATGTTATAAGAAAGGTAATACAAGTGTGCAATTAATAATGGATTAATTATAGTATGAATTGAAAAATAAGCCTTGTTTTTATTTTTTAATCCTTGACATTCCATCTACTATGAATCATATGATTTATTTGTTTTCAAGTGTTTTTTTTTATATTTGTTTAACCCTTAAAGTGCTGAACTGTTTCACAATGAGTGCATACCAAATGGAATTACAATTCTGCTGTTAAGAGGCTAAACTACCACACGCATTTTAAGACGCATCCATAATCTCTTAATGAAGTTCTGTGTTGTTTTTTTTTTTGTTTTTTTTTTTATAAATTGAAAAAGGTGCTTGGTTTGAAGACAGGGAGAATCAAAATTATGCACGCATCACTAAACCTCGCTGAAGGTTTCCCATTTCTTTTTCCTTTTTTTTGTTTCCTTACATACTTTGTTGAAAATATTCATTTACAAAAAAAGTGACATACAAAATGTGTACTCAATCGAAAACGATTATAATTCTAGAACTTGGTATCATTTGAACGGTTAATGTCATGGGACCAATCAAGCTAGTCTTCCGGAACACACAAAACGCCGCGGTTTTAGAAATGGTGTATCGTACTCCACATGAGTTTTATAAATGATATACTTTCTTTAGGCGAGATTTAAAATGAATTTAGATACATTTGCTAACACAATTAATTTAAAATGGTTATATCATTAATAAGATTAGACTAGAAATTGTAACTTGTAAGCATGTCAACCCACATTGGTTATTTGTGTTTTTTGTATTTAGCAGAAGCTTACATTTCCAAAATAGAAAGTTTTCTTTTCGCAGATTAATTAGGAATGCAGTATTTGTCAAAAATCAAAGTTAAGTTCCCCTTTCAGATCTTGCGATCTATGGGGGCAGATGATCTTTTTCTGTAGCCTACGGTTAACGAGGGTGTCATGTAGCCAACACAACGACCAACCGCCTTCACTTTTCCCCAACTAATGTCAGGTACCTTTTAGAGCTGGGTAGTCTCAGAGATGCCCAAATATCCCAAAGTTAAAAATCCAAGTCTTCACCAGGATTCAAACCCAGGACCTCGGTTCGGCAGCCAAACGCTTTACCGCTCAGCCTCTTAAGTTGGGAGCTTAAGCTGATCGTTAAACCGTTTCCTTATTTCGACCATGAAAAAAGATTGCCAAAAAAACACATAATCAAAAACTGTTTTCGCAACAATTAAAATTAACATCGTTCTGATTGTTCAACTGTTCAAACTTGACGATCACTACATTGGCCAATCAACGCAAAAAAAAGGTTCTGTCAATAAGTCCTGCGCCATTGTGAATAGGCCGAAAGGTCCAAAGAAACTTTAGTACTATGACCTCTTTTTCCAGATAGATAGGTAAGGAAGCCTCTACAATTTGTTTTTAAAAAGGAAACCTCAGCATTTGAGCTATTTAATTGTAGCTTTGTCATCATAGGAATCCTTGGGTTTAAGGCCTCTTCTCTTTGCCTCATTTTGGGTCTTTATATGCCTCTTTTTGTGGGCCCTCCTGCCTCTTTTTGTGGGCCCTCCTGCCTCTTTTGTGGGCTTTTTTTTTATTTTTAAGTTCTCACATTTCACAAATATTAAATTATAAATAATTAAAAATAAAATTTGAAATATGATTAACCTATCTCAAGTTATTAAATGAGATAGTGAATCTACATCACTAGTAGATAGAGACTTTATGATTGTAACTAATATTTTTATTAGTGATTTAATTTGATTCTACTTTCATTTACACTAATTGAATCTATTTCTGTTAAAAGAAAATTGTTACAGTGTCACGTTGTCATTAATAATTATTTGTTACAAAGTAGCTTTTTAAGCTCAGCATAATTTTATGTGTCAATATTAAATTACGTAGAATTACGCTTAACGTTTATACATAAATATCATTCTTCTCTTTCAGGGTGCTGCTGTAGTGAGGATGATGAGTCATTTTCTCGGCTTTGATGTCTTCAAGAAAGGCTTGACAGTAAGAACGAAATCAAATTTTAGATTTGTTTTGTTTTTAATAATCTCATATACAGTCCGGCCATATGACCAGCCGCGAATTTGGACCATATTCAAAAGAGATCATGAGAGCGGTTAAGTAGCAAGGGAAATTAAATTATACTCTTAAACAGGGCCGCTCTAAGCTCACTGCAGCCTATACGGTCGCAGTGGGCCCCGCGCTTTCATAGGCCCCGCGCTAATTCAAGGTGTGATTATTAAATTGTAAAATATGTATAAAAAATTCATGGAAATCTCCTGAATTTATTAAAATTTCTTGAATTTATTAAAATCTCTTGCATTTATTAAAATCTCCTGAAAAATAGACAAAATTGTAATTTGTGGGTGTCATTCATTGCGGTAAACGCCAATCCATCGCGTGATAAAAGAAAAAAGGCATTATCAGCTTTCATGTAATAAAATGTAATAAGGAAGGAAATTGTCACCTTTATAGGAAGTGTCAATACTTTATTTACTTTTATAGTCACTGGCATATAAATATACCGTAGGTTGCAAGGTTCGTAAAGCTAAAGTTAATTTGAACGCAATTGCGTACTTAGTAAAGAATGAATAAAATTCAAAGTCAAATTTATTTTCTAATATAAAGTCTTCATTTTCACTTATTATCCTTATTTCCAGCCAGACTAGGCCCCGCGAAATCAGTTTCGCATAGGGCCCCTCAATTATTAGGACCGGCCCTGTTTTTAAAACAAATAATAAGTGTAATCGTATCAATTAGTCTGGATCAATCGTTTAATTAAATGTGTAATAGAGATAGAATGTACACTTACTATTACAAATTTGTATGACTAGAAATATTTGATCAAATACCGGGAGACTCCGCCATTTTCCTACGCTATACCATTATTGTAACGGTCCCTTGAGGAACGGCGCATGTATTTGTGACAGGATCGTGGGGCTTTCTTTCAACCCCGCCCGTGCAATAGGTGGACTCTTGTCTACCCGTGGGAACCCCCACGAGAGTTTGTTTGCTATTCTTTTAGCTTACCTACTTCCTGTAATGGTCGTTTCCACACGGGCGCCATTTTGAGGCAGAATAGCGTACCTAATTTGTGTGTAGATCGTTTCGAAAAACATGTAATAACTATTTCTAATCGAACATTATTATTGTTCTTAAGCAATAGTAATTGTTTATTCATTACACGAGTGTGTATCGTTCAATATAACCTTAACACTACGCAAGGACAATTTTTTTACTAATGCTTTTTCTTCCCTAATGCTATTAAAGCACGGAGAGGGTTGCCTGAGTCATTGATTAACATGCACAACTAGATTGACCTAGGGACACGCGCACTACCTAATCATCTTCTTTTAAGAAGTAATGTCTGTTATCTGTAATAAGATAAGATTAGATTATACTAATTATATTATATGTTTAATGAATAAATCTAATAATTTCTTTCTGTAGAATATGAGGCTAACACAATGTCTATATTTGTATTTGTTCCCTAGAAATACCTTGAAACGTTGGCGTACAAGAATGCCTTCCACGACGACCTGTGGAACTTCATGACTGCTGCACAGGTAAGAGCCTTTCTTCTATCTATTTTGCCTTGGATAGAATCTCTTTCTATGACTGGCTGGTCCATTCTTTTATGTTATCTTCCCGTGGCTTTCTCTGTCTGCCTCTTCTTTTTTCTGGTACTGTTCGATAAAAGGTCTTCAAGAGCCTCCAAAATCAAAAGAATTTGTCTCTATTTATTTGTCTTTAAGACCAAAGATATTTGATTGCATTTGTTCATTTCATTGATTTATTGTGGTATTTTTTTATAGCTGCTACTCTATATGGTATTTTTATGCTAAAGGTTATCTACAGCAATCTGCTCTTAGAGAAATCTGAAATTTATGTTGACTCTACATCTCAAAAAAATAAAAAAATACAATGGAGTAAGAAAAAAAGTATACGCACTCTGTGAATT
Source organism: Biomphalaria straminea (assembly GCA_021533235.1). Taxonomy (NCBI): domain Eukaryota; kingdom Metazoa; phylum Mollusca; class Gastropoda; family Planorbidae; genus Biomphalaria; species Biomphalaria straminea. The sequence goes on along the minus strand of JADKLZ010019686.1, from coordinate 4,163,763 downwards.
TTGAAGTTGTTTCCTGTTAAAGAAACTCCGTTAGTGGCGAAGGATTGGCTAACTGCCTGCTTGCACAGCACGATCTAGAGAACAGACGTTGAACATGGAGAAGACAAAAGAAATGCTTCGCTAAACCCATCCTCTATAGTCACTGAGATTTCACGTGTTGGGAAAGCCTTGTCATGAATAGAAACAAATACGTAGGAACCACTGGTGGGTTCGGCCTCCGGTCTCGCCTGGGAAATAAGTGCACATGCGTGCGTATCGTGTGATTAAATAATCATCTAGAATAGATGATTAAGAACCTCATGAAAGAGGGATAAGTGAAGTGTTTATCTTTCATTCCCGTTGGCTATAGGGTCATAAATGGGCGTAAGCTCGACTCTTAATGGTCTCTCACTGAGATTCAAGTGAGATTGAAAACGAAAAAAAAAACACTATCTTAAACCAGGGTTGTTGTTTTTTTTAGATGTAGCTTAGAGCCCAACAAATTTTTAGCACTGTATAATATCTTGATAGGAATCTTAATCCAGGCAGCGCCACAAAATGACCTCTTGTGCTACAGAATGACCTCTAGTCTTTCAGAATGACCTCAAGTCTCACATAATGACCTCTAGTCTCACTTAATGACCTCTAGTCTCACAGAATGACCTCTAGTCTCACAGAATGCCCTTTAGTCTCACAGAATGATCTCTAGTCTCACAAAATGACCTCTAGTCTCACAGAATGAACTCTAGTCTCACAGAATGACATCTTATGCTACAGAATGACCTCTAGCTCGTAATCTTAATAATAGAAGAAAAGTTAACATTCTGAGATATTTGGCTGATAGGCTAAAACCGCTTTGAAATTGCTTTGCTACCTAATTAGAGTGCTTAAATTCGAATCCCAAATCGAGCAGAGTTTGTTTTTGCTGAGCTTTTAAATGTAGCACGACAGCCTTCTCCCAGATTCCCCCCTACCCCCAGTGGTCCACAAAGGAGATAGGACTGTCGCGCACTGTGAATACTCTAAGCATGAAATACGCATTAAGAGGAGCAATCAAATTTTAATTTTCTGAGTAATTACCTTTCATAAGTCCGTCGTGTATTAGATATAATTAAATTTCTAATTTTAATTAAATTGAAACTCAAATCTAACGAGTGTTGACTGTAATACATATTTTTTTTTTTCCGCTTTGATAGAAAGTTGGTGCGGATTCCCATCGAATTGACGTCAAGGAAGTCATGGATACTTGGATCTTACAGATGAATTATCCAGTGGTGACTGTCAAAAGAGTGGATAACTCCAACACACAACTTCTAGTCAGCCAGGCCCGGTATCTCGCTGACCGCAACGCCGCTGAACTAGGAAAATACGAGTCACCTTTCAAGTACGTCTGATTGAGTATCTAAATCTTTTATGCACAACTCTTTCCGAGTTGAATAAAATAACGTAAAGTTCCCTTTTCAGACCTTGTGATCCATGGCCTCTCTCTCCACAGACTGTTTGCTTCAGTGCCCTATGGTAGACGAGGGTTATACGTGGGCAGCATTAGACCAACCGCCTTTACTTTTCTATTGTCAAGTACCAGTTAGAGCTGGGTGGACTCAGATGTGCCCAAAGATCCCGAAATTAAAAATCCCAGTCTTTACCAGGATTTGAATCCAGGACCCCCAGTTCGGAAACCAAACGCTTTACCGCTTAACCAGACAGCGCCTCCCTTTCTGAGTTGGGCGCAGTTTGATTTAACAGAGACACATTGTTCACACTCAGTAAAAAACAAAAGGTCAAGATTTATGGAAGCAATATTCAGAGATTGTTAGGAATTAAATTATGTGCAGAAAGTTTCCAGAGGCCCGAAAGTACATCCAAAAGCGCCGGAAATGACCCGCGGGTAGTAGTTTTGAGCGTCACGGATCTAGTGATGATGATCCTTAAAAAGGTCATATCGTTTTCATGGCACCACAAGTGTTCTTTGATATAAGGCAGGTCATGATGACCGAAAATAACTCGGTTTTGAGTTAAACTCTCGCTAAACGCTGGTTGGTCATTGAACTGACTTGTGGACCGCTATAAACATAAACAGGGGACCTACATATCGTTTAGCTATGTTGTGTAGGTTAATATATAAACTAAAAGTTATGTAGGTAGCTAAAATTTATTATACGTTAATTTTGAAGGGGGGGGGGGGTCGCGATAGATGAGTGGAAAAGTTCTTTTTTTTCCGAGCTAAGAGGTCTCGGGTTCGAATCCTGTTGACGTTGGGATTTAAAATTTCTTGAATTTTTGGCCACCTCTGAGTCCACTCAGCTCTAATGAGTACTTGACATTAGTTGGGGAAAGTAAAGGTGGTTGGTCGTTGTGCTGGCCACATGACACCCTCGTTAACAGTTGGCCATAGGATAAAGTAAAATTTACGTCATCTGTCTCCCAATAGGTCGCAAGGTCTGAACGGGAAATTTTACTTTTTGTTTTGTACTAAATTTTAAGGCGAGTATTCAAAGGATTAGCTATAAATAATTTTGTGACCAAAATCTAGATCTAGCTTGACTCATCAATACTGATTTTAAAGTTCTTTTAATTAATTAGTTCGATGTTATCCACAACGGTTCCACGACAATTTGTTCACTAACATTCCGTTCACAGACAAATCGTTTACGACTTTTCATTCACCCGACAATTCGTTCACACGACTATTCGTTCACCCGACATATCGCAAACCGATAAATTGCTCACAGACAATTTGTTCACCGACAATTTGACCACCGACAGTTGGTTCACGACAAATCGTTCACACGACAAATCGTTCAAAGACAATCCGCTCGTCGACAAATTGTTCACAGACAAAACGTTCACTGAATAGTAACATTTTGTTAATATTAAATATTCTCGTCGCGTGTTTCATTTGTTTACATTAAAACGTTTGTAGCTATTATTTCAAAAAATATAGAATAAATAAAAAGTAAAATTCATAAAGCGCTGGTTGTGAATGTGTATGTGTGTTCGTATGTGAATGTTGTTCGAATTTTTCATCAATATTGTTTTTTGTACAGTAGTTACGCTGAGGTTGTCAATTGTAATCAAACTGAATTTTCATTAGATTGGATCAATAAAAATTATCTTGTCTTATCTCCTACCTTATCGCTTATCTTATCTCTTATCTTATCTCTTACCTTATCTCTTATTTTATCTCTTATCTTATCTCTTATCTTATCTCTTATATTATCTCTTATCTTATCTCTTATCTTATCTCTTATCTTATCTCTTATCTTATCTCTTATCTTATCTCTTATCTTATCTCTTATCTTATCTCTTATCTTATCTTATCTCTTATCTCTTATCTTATCTCTTATCTTATCTCTTATCTTATCTCTTATCTTATCTCTTATCTTATTTATATTTATTTTCTATTGCAGTTACACTTGGATTATTCCGCTGACCTTCACCTCTAACAGCACCAGGAACTTCAACCAATCAAATCAAGTTGTTTACTGGCTATGGAAAAACGAAAGTACAAGTAGGTTCTCCTTTCAAATACTTCCGTTTTACAAACTTCTACTTTACATACTTCCTCTCTTTACTCTCTCTCTCTATTTTTCTATTCGAAGTAACCTTTGCCTAAACTTTATAGCTTTCTTCTATCGAGGGATAGAGGCTACTGCCCTGGGACCCTACACGACAGGGTCCCACTTAAAGGATATTATAAGAAATAATCAAAATTTTAACGTGTTTTTTTTTTAATTTTTTATTTTTTAGCGGCCCCCGAAAGGGGAAAAGACGCTATTAGTTTTGTGTGGCCTGTCTGTCCGTTTGTCTGTCTGTCTGTCTGTTTGTCCGTCTGTCTGTCTGTCTGTCTGTCCGTCCGTCCCGTTTAGTGCTCAGAAAGTAGAAGAGATAATGAAAATCTTACATCACGATAATATAGATCATTCAAAGTTCTGATGCAAGGGCTACTTTTTTTTTTCTAAAAGCTCAAAATCTAATTTTTAAAAATATTTTATGCAAGCAGTATTTAAAGAGAAAAAACCTAATTAGTATGCAATATAAATGAAACCTAATTTAATACAATTAATAATCTAACATAATGCAAAAGATTTCACATTATATTTGTTCCAACATATGAGTATTCAATATTTAAATAATTAACTCATTAAAGAGGTGTGGCAGTTGCCTTGAACATCAGCTTTACAAGGCAAACGTTGAGAGATCAAAGCACGGAAGATGTATATTTTGACCGCTGGGGCATTAAATAAGATCTGTTGTTTACCTTTGATATATTTTTTTTAAATGAACTTTTAGCAGCGACTTTCGTGTACTAGCGTAAAGCCCGGACATGACATGATCCTAAACTAATTTCTTAAACTTTTTTAAAAATCACATTAAAAAAATGTGTTTTATTGCCAACATTAGAATGAAAGAAGCATATTTTTGTGCGTTTTAACTGTTTGTTGGTCTGTCCGTCACGGTTAATAAAAAAAAAACTAAAGGCTTTTGAAAATAATATTTAACCTTTACTTTTCATTCAGAAATATTGCGATAGTTTAAAATATCTATAATAGATTGTTCCGGATGTTTATGTCTAGATCTACATTGAAATGTTATAATAAACTAAAACTAATCTTCTATTTTTAAATTTAATATTGCATTCATTCTATTGATTATCTGGGCTTTTTATTTTAATTTTACCTAATTTTTTTCTAAATTACATCCAAATTATTAATAATAATAATTAATAAGATATATATTAAGAGTGCTAAATAAGAAGTTTAGTTTATGTACATCTACATCTCTATAGATCAATGCTGAAAGATTATTTAAAATCGCTCGTGTGACATATTGTATATATCAGGCTATTAGTTTGTAACCAGTTAGCATGCTGAACTGATTATCTCGACGCTCCCGGGTTATGTGTCTGTTTGTTTTACATGTTTCGATTGTTTCTTCAGAGTTAAAGATAGTTTACTTCCTATTTCAAACCTTCCACAGGAGGGGATGGGAGCATGCAGTAATTGAGCCAGGGACCAACGATAAATCCGAACTACAGTCTAGTGCGGAAACACCAAGATAAGGCAGGTTTATACCCTGCTCGCCATCCTCCGTCATTTAGCGAGAAGTTAATTATTTTCAACTTTGAAGGAACATCCGAAACATCTTGCGAATAGGCGAATCTGACAGGGATCCGACTCAGACGGGGGCCGCCTCTGAGTTTGTGTATCACACAAACTCTCTTTGTAATCTTGTTTTATTTTTAAAATATATTTTTTAGCGGCCCCGTAAGGGGAAAAGATGGTATTATTTTTGTGTAGAATGTCTTTCCGTCCGTCCGTCCTGTTTAAATCTCGTAAAATAGAAAAGATAGTGAAAATCCGACATCATAATCTTTTAGACCATTCAAAGATCTGATGCAACGGTTACTTTTTCTTTTTTTTTGAAAGCGAAAAATCTAATACGCTGCCTAAAATTGTGGTGACGTTTCAAATCCTTCCCGCTTTTATCACTTTTCACGTCCGAATGACCGTCTACGAGTTCATAATCCGGTTTAACGTCCTCCATATCCCTGCTATTTAGCGGTCCTTTGGATCATGGCCATTATGAAGCGGCGTATGCTACGCCGTTGGTCGTCTAGTGTATTATATCTTTTTGTTAAAAAATAATGAAAATAATTTACCTATACTAAAGTGACGAATGTGAACCCACACGAAGTCCATGGAGAACTTTACATAATCCATAATTTCCTTGGCAAGATTATTTTCCTGAACAAAGGAAGAGTGCATTTTCAAATGGCAATTACTCTACTGTCAAATGCATTTGCAGAAGTAATACATCTAAAAGAGACGCTACCATCTAGTAGAAATGGCTGGATCATTGCCAATATTGACCAAGTAGGCTACTACAGGGTCAACTACGACGAGGAAAACTGGAAGGCATTGACTGACCAGTTACAAGAGGACCATGAGGTAATTATTCGATAAGTTTTAAATATTTTCTAAAAAAGATGTTTTCTAGAGTTTAGACTAGTATCAGCTTGATTCTGCTGTTAGCTATTAGATTTGATTATATTTGAAATTTGTTACAATCTAAGGGGTGGGCCGTAGGCCTCCAACCAGCTTCCTCCAGGCGTCTCGGGTGGGGGGTTCCAACTATCCCCACGTCTTGCCTATCTACCTGCAATTAGCTTCCAAATCGCGGAGACATGTATTACTTGGCCGTCACCTCTTCCTCTTTCCTTGGGGGCTTGCAGGTGAGGGTTTGGCTTTTACTGTTGCGAAGATTTTGGCCTATCTATCACCTGCATCTGTGAAGGATGATATATATATATATATATATATATATATATATATATAAAGAGAGAGAGAGACAAATACGACAACTATGTTTAATGTCATTTAATGTACATTTATATTGTATTCAACAGTCACAATTTTTTTTACGCTTCCAATTGAGGAATTACAGCAAGAGCTCTTTAACTAATCTTTCTGTATTTTTTAAAATTTCCATATACAGTATGTATAAAATCACATCATTTCACCAGAAATGTACATTCGTCCAAACTCTGATTACTTCCATAAGCAGATCAAGAAAAAAAAAAATAAAAAAGTCTTGAGATAGTAATTGGCTGGTTGTTTATTTGACAACAGTGACATGCCATTTATTGTTTTTTTGGTATGTCTTTTTATATCAAAATCTCCCCAAGTCGTCTTCTCTTTATTTGATTCGTTTCACTTTCGGTTTCCTTACATCTCCTCCACATTTCTGCATATCGTTTTATATTCTTTTTCTATGCAACTGTGTTTCACGGCTTAAAGAATGTAAATCTGATTTTTTAAAATTTATATGCAAACAAAGAGGAGATTAATGCGTTTAAAATGTATCTCTATTACTGTCTATAACTACTTCGAGATAATACGTTTTACAGTTTCAATATATCATTTAAAGTAAGAACAAAAGTTTGAACTGAATTCATTTTGTTTGGTTTCAGGTGATACCAGTCATCAACAGAGCTCAGATTATTAACGACGCCTGGAATCTAGCGAAGTATGATACCTAACTTCTTTTAACATATCCGAATAGTAAATATTTGATAACAAAGTGATCAAAAAATGAATGAAAATAAGTAGATCTATGTTTTAATATCGTGAAAGCATGTCAGACATAATAGTCGTATATCTCCACTCAACTCTTTTCTCTGTAAGTCCGAATGTTAAGGGTGACAATGTTGACTGTTTTTAAACTCCAGGCCATCTCTCTCCATATGTAGATCAACTGTTTCGTCTTTTCTTCTTCTTCGCATTCCTCCATTTTGAACTGTAGCAGACGACCAGTTGTAATTGGTCCGTTTCATCTCATCACGTGATCAAGAGGCCGATACGTCTCATCACGTGATCATGACAGCTATTTTGATATCTAAGTGGAAAAACAGCCAATTACAGCCATATCGCTCAAGATGGCAGGGTTACGCTCCCTATTCTACTATATAAAACAAAAATAATTATTTACCGTTTACTGATTAGCTTCTTGGCTAATCTTTTATAGATTCATGTATTTTAATCGACATGAATAATAATGCAAAATGTCAACTTGACCCGAGAATGGAAAATGCGAGAGAAAAATGTGTAAATAGAGTTTAATTCTAGATAGAGTTTAAATACTAGATAGAGTTTAAATACTAGATAGAGT